>ML789786.1:257785-278953 GCA_009831015.1 Picea engelmannii
ACATTTACATGGAAAAATGATTCACTATGGTAAAAATATCGCTTATATTTATGTAAGAACTCCCAACTCAAACAAAAGGTACTATTGGAATTGCACACCTCTCCAATAGGAGGGCACTCAGGATTTTTGAAAACCTACCATAGGTCAAGAATGATTTTTTTTGGGATGGCCTTAAAACTAATGTTCAAAGGTTTGTGGAAGAATGTTTGGTTTTCCAACAAGACAAGGTGGAAACAATTAAGACCCCAGGTCTTTTACAACCATTAGCAATCCCAAGTCAGCGTTGGGAGGAGGTTTCCATGGATTTCATCATAGGGTTACTGAAGTCTGAAGGAAAGAGTGTCATCATGTTGATTGTTGATAGACTGACAAAATACGCACACTTTTGTGCACTCTCTCATCCCTTCAAATCCAGTACAGTTGCCACCACATTCATGGAGACAGTTCAAAATCTACATGGCAACCCAAATATTATTGTAAGTGATAGAGATCCCATCTTCACTGGACATTTTTGGAAAAAAATATTTTCTTGTTTGGGTACTCAATTGGCTCATAGCTCATCCTATCATCCTCAATCTGATGAACAAACCGAGATAGTGAATAAATGTCTAGAAGACTACCTTCATTGCTTTGTCTCTGATAAACAAACACAATGGTTCAAATGGTTATCCTTGGAAGAATGGTGGTATAACACTTCCTTTCATACTGCAACAAAAATGACACCATTTATGGCATTCTATGGATACCACCCTCCTTCCATCACATCTTCTCTAAAATAAAATCCAAGGTTCACGCAGTGGAAGACCACATCGAGCATCAACAACAAGTTCTCCAAATATTAAAGGACAACCTGACCATGGCACATAATCACATGAAACAACAAGTAGATCAACATCGTAGTGAAAGAAGTTTTGAAGTAGGGGATTATGTGTTTTTAATACAAACAAATGTCCCTCAAGAAAGACAAGAATGATAATAAATTATCACCAAAGTACTATGGCCCTTATAAGGTGTTGCAAAATATTGGTACTATGGCATACAAATTGGAGTTTCATGCATCTTCACAAGTACACCCAATTTTCCATGTTTCATGCTTAAACAAGGTTATAGGTGACAAGATCCCAGTTCAAACTATATTTCCAGAACTTGATGAGGAAGGAAAAATCATATTGGAGCCTGAAGCAATCACTGACACAAGAATTCGCCAGCTGAGGAATAGATCCATTTCAGAGTATCTCATTAAATGGAGGAAACTACCAGCTGAAGATTCCACTTGGGAAGATGAGTCTTTTATATATAATCATCCATAGTTACTCAAGCGTTGTGGAAAACACTTGTATCAAGGGGGGGGGAAGACATGTTGAGCCCTAAATAGTGGTTCATTACCCCTTAATTGAGGCATATTACATTAGTAATGTTATTTATTTATGTTGGATTTAGAACATTAGCTGTAATTATACCTCCTAGTATCCTATATATACCAAGGAGACATTTTCATTTGGAATCATCTTATAATTGGACATTTATGTGGGCATAAGGAGGTTGCCTCATCAAAGAGGCTTATTATCTGAATTTCTCTCTTTTCAAGGCGTTGAGTACTTATTTTGAGGTTTTTCTATGCTATATTGATATTTGGTTCTTAACACTATGAGGGGTCGAACATCTTGGAATTTCGGTGATTAGCCGTGTATGAGAACTCATGACTATATGGAGGCCTCCACTTCCACATTGTAAAAGAAACCAAAAAATAACCATATATGAAATAACCACCCCGTTCATGCATGTTAGCACAATCTTGCAGTATCTCGGTCAGCAAGTTCTTGCTCCAATTTAATACCACTCACTATTTACAGAACTTGATGACTGCGATAACGTCTAGAGTGCATTCATCCTTGGAGTAAGTTTTCATGACTTTACCCACAATGATATAGCATGCAACACATACTTTATTATCATTAATGGGATCAATAAGCACTCTGCAACCACCATGTCTAGTATCAAACCTATCATATAGGTCACGCAAATTGATTAGAATAGACTGCTTAAGTGAGAGATATGGAAGTTTCCATTTCCATTCTAACTCTATAGAATGTAGGGTTTTATAATCCATACAAGTGTCAATTTTCATTTGGGGAAACAAGTCCCCATCTAAAAGATAGATATAGATTAGCCTAGTCAGTTCCATCTTGCCCTGTAAATATCCCAATATCTCAACTCACGGATCATGGATATCTAGTTGAACTACAATCGCCCCTCAAGCTCTAGCATTACCCATGCTTGCATACACAAAACAAACTAGGGGGAAATGATTCATACGTGGACTCATAGGATACTCACTGGTCTACATAGTGAAGAATTCAGACAGTCAAACAAAAAACAATGACTTGAACAGAAAGCGACCACCGATTTATAGACATTTTTTAGGAAGGTGGCGCGAGATGAGTATTAAAATGTGATTAATGAGGAAACCATGTAATGAAAACAACACTAAAAATAGACATGATGGAAAAATGCGGTAAAATCGGATCAATGATTCGATCATTAAAGAACAAAAATATCAACATAGACTTGACATACTTTGTTACCTTGAAAAATAACTACTTGGTCGACGATCAACTAGAAAACTACAAGTGAAATTTTGGACATAAATGAGTGTTGTTGAGATAGACAAGATGGCAATGGAAAGGTATAAACTTCATTTAACGAACACTATGATAGGTCCTATTAATTCAACTTCCCATTATTCAAAAGCTTGAAGTGCCCAAACAAGATGTAAGGGAAACGCATCCCTGCGTGATTTCTTACCAACTCTCTGAAAGACATCACATGTTTTGGAATAATATTTAGCATATTTGAACATGTTTGGCCACCATAATCTTGCTTGAAGTATCTTTTGTGCAGTCAAATCCCCTCCAACATGTCCTCCCGCAACTCCACTATCAAATTCCCACAAGATCTCGGGCTGCTCATGATCAAGTATGCATATTCTAAGGATGTTATCCAAACCCAACTTATATAGCTTACTTGTGATCAATTGATAGTTTGTTGCATGAACCATAAGGTGATTTCTAAGTTATGAAATATCCATTATGCACAATACCGGTAGTTAGAAACAATGCAATATTAGAAAGATAATCCGATCTAGCCTCAATTTTGAATAATTTTATGTCTGGGAGTTGTTCATCTACAACTTTGCCACTTTCTCCTAAATCTAGCCTAGATAAGTGATCAAGACCAACATTAAAATTTCCTATCTTGACAACAACTTCAAAGGAAAACTCCTGAAAAAGTAACAACCACCTACAAATCCTCCCTTTTAACACAGTCTTATTGACCAGATATTTCAAAGCTAACTGGTCAGTGAAAAATATAAAACGACCTCCTAACAAATAGTGTTTTAACTTTTGCAGAGAGCTGACGATTTATTACCCTTCTCTTTCAATATTAGTATAGTTTCGATCGGCTTGTGAAAGCTTTCTACTAGCAAAATAAGTAGGGTGATCCAGATTTCATTCACCAGGTTGCACAAGGAAAACACCTAAATCAATTCGTAAAGCATCGATGTGAACATGGAATTCCACCTTCTAATCAAGATATATCAAAATAGGATTAGTACTCAACTTTTCTTTGAGAATGTTGAAATCTTGATCACACTCGGAGTTCCATCTGAAGACTTCATATTTGTTCAACAACTTCTCTAGTGGGGTAGTTATTCTTGCATAATTTATGATAAACTTGCAATAATACCCTGTATGAACGAGAGTGGACCGCAACTTCTTAGCATTCACAGGAGGAGGCATATTAAGAATAACAAAAAATTTGCAGGATCGACCAAAATGCCTTCCCTGCATACAATATGTCCCAAAAAAATTCCAAAAGGAACACAAAAAATATATTTCTTCAAATTTCGTGAGATCTATAACTGCCTGGAGCAGTCAAACATTAACCGTAGTAATCCTATGTTCTCCCTAAGTAATATATAAACCATCCATTCATCCATATAAACTTCAAGAAACCTGTGATAAAATATCGAAAGGAAGCAATCACAATCCTGGAAAACAAAACAGAAGCATTCTTCAACCCAAAGGGCATACAATTTTAAGCAAAATAACCCCACTTGGTAGTAAATGTGGTCTTATTCTTGTCTTCTTCGACAATTCTGACTTGATGATATACTGAGAAACCATTAGTGAAGGAATATGCTTCATTTCCCACCACTTGATTAAGGACTTCATCACTAAATGGAGTAGGAAAAGGATCATGTACACATGTTGAGTTCAAAATTTTATAATCCAAAAAAAATCTTATGTTATCGGTACCCTTCTTTCTCTATATAACAATAAGACTAATTCATTTGGTCTCATCGAAAGGAAATATTAAGCCAACTGCAAGCATCTTGTCAACCGCCTTCTTGACCTTTTCATTGACTCTAGGGTTTAGGAGGTGTGGTCTGTGTTTAATTGGTCTAGCATCAGGTTTATGTTCTATTTTGATTTATTCTAGGTCTCCTTTAATTCCTTTTAATTGCAAGAAACATTTTGCAAAAAAATACTCATACTCCTGCAATAGAGCCTATATCTCTATCATAGTCTGTTTATCCCAATAATCTCCTACAAAATATAACTTGGGATGGTCTTCACTTCCAATATTTATCTTCCACAACTTCACAGGTTGATTGTATGAAAAAATTCCATTAATAGATGGAGTATTTATAACTTCTCTTGTTCCCATAGATTTCTTAAAGGTCAAATGTCTAAGCCCATCCAAGTCTTTGGGATCTCCATGGTCCTTGAAAACCTTTCTATAGGTCATAGGTATTCTAGAAGGGTATGGATAAAAAGTGTATTGAATCAAATATTCATGGTCAGGACATATTGTAGGTGAATACTGAAGCTTAAATTCATTAGTGAACAACATTTTCTTTATTTGTTTCAGTACCAATGTAATTTCGGAAGACTTACTAGAAAAGGAGAAAACATGGAAGAACCAACCTTGTAGTATCTTCCAACATGCATCCTTTCATCTAGTCTTTTCATTCACATACCAGGATTTTGGAACCATTCCCAAAGAAGGAAATAAGTGGTGTACCAAGAACCGAGTGGGAAATTGTGCAACTTTCCATACCTTAAGACAATGCTCATTGTGCTCAACTGGATCAGATAAACCATCACATTTTTTAAGAGTTAATAATGAAATATTTCTCTTCTGATATTCACTCGATTGAATGACTTATGATGGAGGAAGGAAATAGTAATATATGGCAAGCTTAACCTTATTCCAAGAATAAAAGGCTTCTTTGTGACTATCCCACCACATACCAGGATTAGATTTCAAGGTTATGTATAGAGATAGAATCCTTTTATCCTCTGCAACTTTATACTCATCCAAAAGGAACTCATGTAAATATGAAGTACCATCATAAGTTGGACATTCCCTAAGCTTTGTCCTAATCCATCTGAATAAATGTACAATATCGCAACACTTGGAGAAATTTTCATACCTTCCTTGCTGCCAATTATCAAATGTTGCTTCAGTTACTTCATCCCCATATCGAACACTCCTCCAGCTCACTGAGCCATCTATAGTAGGGTTGATATAGTCATCTTGTCTCCTTGCAGTCATTGTATAAAATTAATTAATGACATCATGTTCCATGTTATCGTCTGCAGGCTTAGTATATCGCGGGCCTTTGTAGGGATCTAATGGTTGGGTGAATTTCATTCCATTAGACTTCAAGGTCATGGTTTCCCTTTTTAGATCAATAACAACATAGTTTTCATAGACCAAGTCAATAACTAACTAAGCTTGATATGGATCATTTTCTCCCATAATTTCAATAACTTCAAAGTAAGATATTGTTTTCACACTAGCTATCCACTTTGACATTTTGTAGCCTTCCAACTGGAAAAATGAAATACTGATTTTCCATCCGCAATTGAATAAGGTAATAAAATAGCTTGGGTTTTCCCATTGCATACCATGTTTTATTTGGAAAAATATTAACATGAGAGCCTAGATCCAGTATAACATCCTTAATTTTGTAATCATCTATCTGGGAATTCAATTTGAATTCTTTTCCTGTCCGCCTCTTTCTTTCCTAGACACTACTTACACTTCCCTCTTGGAGGTTAGTAGCAATGAACTCTTATGTATTTCATTCAACTCACAAGGACAATTTTATAGTGCTCCACAACTTATCAATGAGCTAGTCATCACCTAAAATGTTAAAAAAAAATTGAAACCAAATATTGACAGCTTTTTGTGACTTACCTAAAAATTCCATTTGAGTAGATGATTCTCTGGTGATCTTTAGTTGATGAGGATTCAACTTGAAACCAATTTATGCAACTTTAGGTGTTGAGGGACTAGCAATTTGTCTGAATATTTATACTTCATTCTTGAATAATTACTTGTGCCATATAGAATCATACTTATGGTTTTCTGGCATAGCCTTCTGAATTTTGATTTGATGTGGAATTTCTGCATCAATACTAGTCATTTCTCCTCCTCTGGTAATAATATTAATACCAGGGCCCCTTCCTTCAACTACAACCCTAGGTTTAGAATTTATCAAATTTGCTCCTCTTTGTCTGGACCGAGATTCCCACTTAGAAATCAATCAGGATAGTCTTCAGCAGCACGAGTGTTGTTCCTATAGTGTGCATGCCAAGGTCTTCCTAATAGTGGACAATATCTCACAAGGTGTCCCTGTTCATCACAATTGTAGTAGAAAATTGGTCCTCTTCCACTAGTTTTTCCTCCTCGGTATCCACCTCAACCTCGACAACCTTTTCCAAAACCTTGAGGTGCTTCATTTACTATGAATGCAGATAGGTCCAACCTATATGCAAGTACATATAGAGCATGAAACTAATTGATATTATGAGCTAGCGAACCACAAAACTCACAATACATTGTATTCATCCTAGGTGTATACTTTTACAGAATGGGGAAATTCCATGGACAATGCTCATGACTTTGATAGATATCATAGTATTAATTACTATGACCCCCTTAATTATTTGGATAGGAATGATATTGAATGGGTCCATGAAAGGATGATGTAGCAGCAACTTGCGCAACTCCTTCAACTGGTCCTATTGGTGGAGGTTCCATTGGAGTACTCAAGGGTCATGCACCTCTCAATCCTGGACATTCATTTTCCATATGACCTTCGACGTAATATAATGTACACCATACTTAGGGTCGACTCACATTTGGAGGTGTCAACTCTTGGATCTTCTCATTTAATGCATATATTTTACCTTGCAATTGTGTAATATTGGCATCTTTATGGGTTCTCATAATTGGCAAAATTCCCGAATAACCTACCATAGCCTCAATATCCATTGGTTATTCCCATGATTGTCCTAGATAATTTATCCTCTATTGGGTTAAATGGATTTTAGTCAAAGGTAGAAACCCTTGAATAAACCATTCCCTTTGATGGTCTTCATGAATAGGGTTTTCCAACATCCTTATTGCATCTTTAAATCTCTAACAATAATCCCATGTAGATCCCCCATCTCTCTGCCTTATCTCCTGCAACTCAGAGAGAGCTAGTTTTTTAGACTATGGAAACCATAATTCCGCAATAAACCTCTATCTTACTTGAAATAGAGTGAAATCTTGTCATCGAATCCCTAACTCAATGATATTCATGTACCATTTGGGAGCTCGACCCCTCAAAGTGGTCTGAAACTAAACCAACTTGTTTTCTTTTAGAGTCCCTCGAGACCTACATATCGGTAGACAGAGAAACTGATGTTTCTCAAAATTATATTCTCCTTTTCCCCTAAACTTAGAGTATCAGGTAAGGGATATTGCAGTTTGTGTTCCCATAGCTAAACTTATAGGTATTACTAAAATGAACCCACACATTCCTAGTTGCGATATAACTGTAGAACTTACCACATTTCAACTACTACTACTGATCAAATTTGAATAACTAGAACTATTTGAAGGATTTTGAAGAATAGAAAATACCAAATTTGTAGATGGCATTGAGGAATAGGTGATTCAGGGCTAGATCCTTTGCCTCCTGAATGAATCTCTTTTATCTGGGGGGTCTCACTATCATGCAATGCTATATTATCCTCTTGATGTTTGCTTGTGTATTCTAGAGTACCAGGTTTAGTTTCTTCTGCAAGTTTGTCTGAGGTTTAGGTTGGAACGTCTTCATCAACAATAGTGCCTACTGTTACCCTATCATTTGTCTCTTCTGAACACTCTCCCTCTTGTCTGCTTACTTGGGGATATTCACTTATTCTACCACTTCATCTTTTAGCCATTGAATGGACATTCTTCCTTGTCTCTTCAACTTCCACAACTCTTCTAGCTCCTTTCTATGATTACAATCAAGGCCAATCTCTTCCCACAATGGATCGATTATCTTCATCACTATTCTCATATGTTTCTTCCACCTATTTTCAGAAATGGGGGCCCTCCATAGAGACCGTTCATCTAGTGCACTCTTCTCTCGACGAACCACCATGCCTCAAGGAGACTCTTCCACTACTCAACTCATGAATCCTCCCATAAATATTCCTTCTCTTGAGTGTAGGAGTTTAAGTTTCTATGTTACCTAAGGGAACAAGAAACATTCCTTCTTATACTAAGAGGACTTTGATCCACATAGTTGTTTCCTACAACATTGTTCCTATGGATCCATCTTTGAATACTACTTTGTCCTTTGAAAAGCCTTGATGATTCTCTGCAACAAACTAAATAATGTAACGTTCCATAATAGTCTACACCAAAAATTATATTTCTCGTGATATCTTATGATCTAAGTGATGAAGAGCCGTTAGAATTTGAGTAGTCTGGTTGTATCTCTTTTTAACCTAATATTTATATTCTGGGGATTCTTGCAACCAATATAACCAATGAAATAACTCTTTAGGGGACTTAATCTAGAAGATCTGGTATTGGTCATGTAACGCACCCACGACGGGGCATAAAATTGTTCTCTTTTCTTTAAGGACAAATTCTCCATCCATGGTTTCTAACTTGGAAAGTCGGGGAACCAGTCCGACTTCCCGTTCAAGGATCTCTGAGTCTGGGGCCAAACAACTCTCTAATACCCTAATGGTCTCGCTCTGTAATTAACCGCAGAACCTTTCGACTTCTGGGTGCAGGTCTAATGGTACCCGTGACCTTCTCTTTCGCGCCTATGAAATCTTAGAGTCTAGACGCTAGCTCCTTTTCTAATAAGCCCCTTCCTTGATATGACCTTTGGCGATGGCCTTACGAAACCACGCGATTGTGGGTGCGACCAAGGGTGGTTTGAAACCAAACTACTTTTCGCCCTGCAATTCACCTTGAGCCTCCACGTGTCCTTTCTTCAAAACCATGGTCTAGATTGCAACCCGCCCTAAATGTTTTAAATTCCATGAACCTTTGGTCCCCACAATGTGATGAGACCTTCGATCTCATCGAACTTGAAGGTGCTTCTGAACTGACGGCTCAAATCCATCCTTTCTGAATCTACGGATCAGATCTAACCTTTCTAAATCAATAACTATTATCTATCCTCCTTTCATGTCTTTCACGCACCTTCCCAGACCTCCCCGATATGTCGGCACGTAGCTCCCTTCCAAACCAACGGTTATGATTGGATCTAGTTCTATGGCCTTCAAGAGTTTCAGTTCTCGAGCTCTCGCTTCCTCCTCAGTAGCTACCTTCTAGAGTGGAAGATATGCTGACACCTGTCCCTATAGATGTGCGGCTATGATTCCTCTACGAGTCTGGCCTTTAGGATTTTCATTTCTCAAGCTCTCATTTATTTCAGAGAGCTCCATACCCAGAGTTGTATATCAGATGCCACACATCCACTCCAATCAATAGTCTATATATTCTTTTCACAAACACAAATATCTAGAGTGAATCCTTCTAGAGTGTCAGATCTTCTGACACATGTCCCTCGCAAGAAGATGGTTCAGATGAAGTTCGACTCTCCGGCCTTTGGGAGTTATTTGTTTATTACCTTCTCTTTTTCTGGGGTGATTTCTCCCAGAGTAGAAAATCATTTTCCACATGTCCTCTCCAAATCAATGGGCTTGGTCCTCTTCGATACTTCGACACTTTTCAATCGAGACAATATCAATGGCCCTCATCTCCCTTCTCAATCAATGATCAATATTCTACTTAGGGACTTTATCACTTTCACCCTCTACTTTCCTCCAGAGTATTACATACCTGGTTTTCTAGATCAGGCACCATGTGTCTCTTCACGGTAGACGACTATGATCCACTTTGAGATTTCGGTGTTCGGGAGTTTCAAGCTTCTAATCACTCGTTTCTCCCAGAGTACATTCACCCAAAGACTCCGATCTATTGACACATATCAATAGATCTACTTCAACTCTTTGGGAGTTTCAAGGTACTCACCAACACAAACCTCCAGAGTGAAATCCTTCTGGAGTGTTAGATATTCGAACATGTGTCCCCCACTATCAATGGTCAGGATGAACTACGATGCTTCAGGATTTCGAGAGGTTGACTCCATCCTTGAATGAAATCTACCAGAGTTGGTCAGCGTTGGGCTGACCACGACCTAGATCTGACAGTTCTGATATATCCATGTAGACCCTAGATCGATGATTCACAACCTCCTCTCAGGATACCACTGTTGCACCTCACTTGGAAACACCTTCACTCAATACGTGAATTCCCACGTGCTCTCAATACGATACCCACCTTCCCTCGATCGAATGGTCGAGAGGGATATTGAAGGATCCATAGATCCACGGTCCACATTAATTTTCTACTTAGTTATTCGGGAGTTTTGGAATTACTATTCCTCTATTCCCCCTTAGAAGTAAACATCGGGTTGACTACCTCAAATCTGACGGTCAGGATGGTTCTCAGGCATCCTCAGATCTAAGGCCCATAGTTAACTTTGGGACTTCGGGACTTCAAGGGTTTTACCCCCCTTACAATGAACTCGCTCAATTCGTCGAACTCGCAAAGTTTGAAGGACTCAAAGGGTTAACTTCCACGTTCTTTTTCATATCCAACAATTACAAAAGATCGTGGTTCTTCCCGAACATATCTTGTTTTCTCGTCTTCCATACGAAGGAACTTTCCCTTTATGTTATCACATAAACTTGTCAAAGTCTTGTGGGTTCATGGTTTCTACCTAAGTCTGTAATTTTTTCCTATCTCTATCCTTTTCGAATCGATAAGTCTTAAGTTTGTTCCCTTTCAGAGTGTAAAGTCATATTTTGTGTGCCCTTCTTCATTTGTGCACCCTGGTTTCCCTTAATGTCCTACCTGAAAGGAGTCTTGGCCCATGCCCCTCTGTTTTCCCCAAAGGATGAACACTCATCTCCTTTTTCAGTCACTGGTCTCCTTGTCTCCCCAGCTCACAACTAGTCGTTCAGATTCTTGATCGTGTAGGCCAAAACCATGGACACAAAGGGAGACATACAAAGCAGCCCATTTCGGGATTAAAAGCAACATGCAATTTGAATCTTTCAGTGGGGGAGATTCTAGGAAAATTTCAAATCAACGACTCATGGGCATTCGTAAGTTCAAAGTCACGTGAAGTATAGCACCAGAGTAGAAGGTCCAAAGACCGGAGGCCTAGAGTGAGCATGAGCCATTGATATCGAGGGGGACAGGTGGCATCTGATCCAAATGTTCAGAGAAATGAGCTTCGGGAGTTTCAAAGTGAGAAGTGCATAAAAATTCCGGAGAGCTGAAGCCCGAACTCCTGAAGCCATCGTGGACCATTGATCTCAAAATCAGCAGCGAGCTGTTGATCTTAGCGATAGTGCCTCCCCAAGGTCCCGAAGGCCCGAAGTTCCCGAAGTGCCTAAAGGGACAAAGTGAATCTGAGCCATTGATCAACAATAGCCATGTGTCATCAGATCCCTAACTCCGACAAATTTTCTTGCAGCAAGTAAATTTTGATTATTGAGAAGTCTGAAGCCTAGACCCACGAAGGGATATCAGTCGTCGATATTAGGAGGGCCACACGTCATCATATCCATGGATTCGGCTAAAAGTACTTGGAAGCCCAGGTTTGATTTTTGATTCTCCTAGAGCCCAGAGACTTGGAGTGGATCTCAAACATCCAATTCAAATATCCACGTGTCACCATATCCATAGCTCCAAGTAAAAGAACAACAAGTAAAAAAGAGCTATCCCCTAAGCCCTGGAGAGCCAAATGCATGTCGGCTATCAGCACATATAGGTGACACCCTTATGGTTTTGACACGTGGCCCTATTTTCAAGTATTCTCAGACATGCTTCCATTCTATTTTCAAGTGACACATGTTACCTCTCCATCCATGACACATCGACATGGTGACATCAAGCCTCCACGTCAGATCATCTTTTGGGAGGTGTTATTATTCAATGTAAAAAGTAGTGCCCCACCCCAAAGCACACTTTTGGCAGATCCTAAAGTTGGTGGGCGAGTAAGCTTGGCGATGGCGCCAAATCTAACCAGTGCGCCTAGATCTCAGATTGTGACCAGATAAGTAGCCAAAGTCTATTGCGGGGACATAACATGCTCGAGCGATATTTTTCTTGAGTAGTCCCACAATGGAAACCATGGTATGGAGAAAATACTACATGGTGAAATGTGATGGATTGCGGGCCCTTAAGCAGTATTAACCCAAACCACCTCTGAGTGGCCCCACAATTACATGTTTATATGGCATCCTATCCGAGAGCAGCAAGTGGTCGCGCCCCTGAGCATTAAGCCTCATTCAATCTCCAAGGAAAAGTAGTTAATGGAAGGTAAGTTGGTTGGTTGAAACCTTGGCTCACCCCATAAATGGAAGGCATGGAAGGCCCGACTGTGGGGACTGGACCGTCAACCCATGGTACCCCTGCAAGTGGATTTCCCTGCAGACCCATGCTGATTTGAGCTCGTGTCTAATAGAGGAGCATACGTTCATTCTGACAGAAGAAGTCACTAACGCAAAGCTTTGATTGTAGTAATCATATCACACTCTTGATAGTCGGGGACTGTTATCAGTAAAAATAGATAGTTTTTATATTTTGTTATGGTCATCAAATGGCTAAACAAAGCTCTGTATTTTGTTATGTTTTGATGCCATAACTGTTCTCTGATTATGTCTTGGATTTGAGACTTTCAGATTAATAGAAGTCAACATATTTTCATCTCTTTATAAAAACTGTGCTAAAACACTCGAGCATGGAGGATCCATTCGAGGGTTGTTATATTGTTTTAATATAGGTTTGATTGCAGCAGTATCATGATCGGTTTTAGTCATCTTCCTTGTGATATTTTTCCCTCTTACACTGAATGGCTTGGGCATGGAGGATTCAGTTGAGTTGTTGTAGCTACATGGTAATGTAGGTTTGATCATTGTGATGTTGTGACTTTGTTTTTTGGACATATTTCAGTGTCTGAAGCTTGAGCTTAAGAGTGATCTTAAGTCTGAGTTTTTCTTCTCCAAGCTTCTTGAAGGCATGCCAATAGCAGTCTTGTCCACCTTTCTTACTAATTATTCCCTCTGCTCACACTTAAACTCAATTCATTGACTGAAGTTGGTTATGGCCCTCACTTCCCTATGCATTTCTTGTACAATTATATGTTGAACATCATTCATATATTTAGTTTTGTCCATTGAACTCCAATGATATAAAACCAACATTCACCAAAAACTTTGATGGGCACTGGGCTTATCCTTCCATAATATGAGGGTGACTTTCAGTGATAACATTCATGGCATTGTTGCTGAGGATGAATTGAATACTTTTCCCTGGGATAGAATGAAAAAGAAGCTTTGATTCTAAAGGTGCATAAGATATCAGTACCATTGAAGATTGCAACTTGCACCTGGTTGTTGTATCCTTTTCGTCACCTAAATGATCAAAATAAAGACACTTACAAGTCCAGTTGGATTGCCTAGACAGGACAAAAATGAGTGAAAGAGTTAGAAACATCAAGCAGAATAAGAAAACAAACAAACAACTAAGCTAATAACAATAAAATAAACTAAACTAGAGTGCATAGAGGAAATAGAACAAAAATAAACAACATTCATGCCACCAATGGATAAGTTGTATTAGTGGAAAACACCAAAGAGAAAGGGAGACTTATGGGTCCCTTCTTCCTCTAAGGGAGGGATCTTGAACCCCCAATGATTGAGCTCTTCTTACAAATAACAAACTGGAAGTAAATGGTGAATAAATCGAAAGCTCATTCACTCAAGAGGTGAGGTGAATGGATAAATGAGATGATGCTTGTATGCTCTAATGAGGAAAGAGGTTCCTCCAAGAGAATATAGGAAGCATAACAAAACAAATGAATTCTTAGAAATATAGTGCACCCATGGCCTCTTTTTCTAGAAAATCTTTGAGGCATTATTCAACCAGTCTTTAGTGTGAACAAGGGGCTCTTAAGGCCACCCTTAGGTATTTGACCAGCCCCCCACTCGGATTCAACTCAGATTTGGTTGTCAAATCAACTTGGGAGATGAACTAGAAGTGGGTGGAAGGTCGACCAAAATCATAAATGTGTCGTTCTGAGGTATGCGTGGTTTTTTGCATCCATAGTCGTGCATCGGGCACATGTGCGATTTTCCGGAGTTTTCAACTAGTGCACGTGCACACGCTTCCTTTGTATTCTTAGCACATGTTGATTTTATAACCATTTGTATAGTTTTTTTCCCTTTGAAAATGAATTATTTTGGGGCCATGGATGAACTAATGGGTGTTTGGAGATGTTGGATTCCTATAACCATTTGTGGATGAAATTCCGGTGATAACCTATGCCCCCTGATGTGTGAGGTTAGGAGCATACGTATAGCCGAAATACATCAATGGTTCTTCTACTGAGAGTACCTTTGTAAGAAAGAGTGTTGAGGGGAATTACAAGAGAGATCCATTGGAGGGACAGGGGAACCTGTAGGACCCAAACCTTTCGTGAGGGGTGGAAAAATAAAACTATGTACAAACAAGGCGGGCATGCCCCATGCTCTTGTCATGTAACTCAAAATGTGTTAGGCAGTAACTGAAGTTGTATGTGGACATAGATAACTGTAGCGCCCTCCGGGGTGGTTTGAAAATGGAAAAGGACAATTTTGATGGTGAACAAACTCTGAAAAGAGGCGATGACACCTGTAAGAAGTGTCGATGATACACAGGCATTGATAGCCTATCAAATTTCAGAGGTCTTTGGCAAAGATAAAACAACTGAAAATAGTCACAAAGTAAGACACACCATAGCATGAGATGGTGTTGAAGTTTAATACTATGGGGTTCAATGACTCCTCATTGTAATGATGGTTCTCTCTGTGTCGTTCGAGACTCCTCATTGTAAAGGTAATAAGAGTCAAGACACTGTCACCCTTCTGGAAACTGTGTTGATGTCGAAAGAAAGGGAGACGTGACTCCAAGAGGCAAAGGGCTTCATGAAATCCATTGAATGAGATCAGGAATTGAGGAGGGATATGGATGAAATCAAGATGTGGGGAGACTCAGGAATGTCATTGGTTGGGGATATATGTGAAGGATGAGTGGCAACAATCGTGAAACTGGATCTAGTGTCAGGGGGACGACTAGACGTGAGTTAAAGTGTGCCAGAGGCATGAAAAAGTGGACAAACTCAGAGATTGGGGGTACATGGAATGTGGGATCCTCGAGGTTTTATGGGCGATGTCAATAAAAGTAGAAGGTAAGGAATTCCCCAACCAAGGGAGACATGGGTTGCTTCGTCGAAAAAATAAGGTTGCCAAAGATGACGACAAAAAACTATGTAAATGATGGAAACAAAGGATTTGTACAATTACCAAAGGAATAAAGAATAAGTTGGGAGAAGTGTGAAAATATAGAAACAGGTTCCCCAGTGTAATATGGCTTGGCCAGCGAGGGCTCAAGTCGCTTGGAAAACAGGTGGAGGGTGGGGTCCCCATAGGTGGGTTTCTGTATTAGGTAAATGAATGAAGGACAATATGCAGATGGGAAAACTGATGGTGGATGAGATGGAGAGTTAATGATAATATGGAGTTGCAGTCAAATGTGAACTATGATGAGATTACCCGGGAGTCCATTGTGGGGAAGCTAGCAAAATGAGGAGAAGGAGCATGCAGTTGATTCTCGGGAATGCAAAGACTATTAGGACGCCCAACCCTAATAGGGTGAAAACAACATGAGTGTCAAAGTGCCAAAGGGGACTATGACGGGGAAAACTCATGTGGGAGAGAGTGCTACCAGTTGACAATATTGAAATGCAATGGAGGTGTGAGTACTGCAGAGCCGGATGGGGGGCCCCTAGAGGCAAATATCGGAGGGTGTGACTGGGAGATGCAATTGATATTTAGAGGGAATGATTACATGCCAGTATTGATCATATACCTGAAAGGGCCGTGTTGGTGGGTGATGACCAAGTACCAGCACACATAAAAAACCAAATACCCACTGTGAACAATATCTGAAAGTAAAGAACATATAAAAATTATTTGAGAATTTTGAACATGAGCATGCGTACCTAGGCATGATGTGAGAAAAATGTTCCCCGGGGAGGCGAGGATGGATGGTGGCTCGATGAATGTGACTGTGTAGGTGGCGAGACCTTGATCCCGTGGTTGAAGACGAATTAGAAAATGGATGCTTGAAGCTCCCGGAATTGATCCTAAAAGTTTGGAAAAGGGACTATATATAGTTGTAGGGCCCACAATGCCACCACATTTGTACCTACTGTCGTAGTGAGTGGATGAGAGGTTTCAGAGCAGATTTGGAGATTTTGGGAGATCGAGCCAGTCGATTCAGGATCAATGAGTTCCAGGTTAGTGGTCATATCCTCCTGCATAGTAATTAGGATTTATTTTTTGGTCAGGGTTGTACGGATGGTCGTATAGGGGGATTTTGTGAGGGTGGGCCCCTAGTGAGTCGCTGATCAAATGATTCACATGCACGAGTGTGTGGTTGTAATTGGGACAACTACACATGGGGGTTCATGAATGGAGAAAATAGGCACGCATTGGATGCGTGCCTATTCAAAGCACAATTGTGCATGCATGCACAACTATGTTCCTGACAGTTGTGCATGTGTGCACAATTGTGTAGAAAACAAGCATGCTAGGATGCACGTCTGTGTGTGTGACAGGGGAACATGTGTGCGCCCCTATATCTCCAACAGTTCCACATGCATGTGCTACTTTGGGATGAACAGGCATGCATATGTGCACACCTGGGGGGAAAACAACCACGCCCTTGAGGCAATGTTGAGGGGTGTAAAAACTTGTCTTTTTGGAGATTTTGGTTTTTTTATGGATTGTGATGTCTGATCAAGTATTGTTTATGTGGATGCATGTGATCAGTTGGGGATGTCAGTCCACTAGAGGGAGAGAGACTAGCATCTGAGAGAGGCAGTTAGAGATGAGGAGCCCAATGTGCAAGGAACTTTGGCAGCATGTGGGTTGCTAAAGTTCTTTGAATGTTCACTGTTGTGGGCACAGGAGTATCTATTGTAGTTCATGATCTTGATGTGGAGCACTGATCAACAATGTTTCATTGTACGAGGAGAGAAGCTCACATTCTCTATGACATAGGATGTATATTTTTTGACTGCGGTCCCTTTTCGGGGAAGTACTCTACCTACTGAGCCCATGTTGCCAGGGGATAGACAATTGGCAGACTTGGTGTGAACATACTGCACTGGGGAGGACTTTATGTCAGGCTCAGTGGTGAGGATTGGGGCGATGGATGCCCTTGTGCATCATTTCATTGCAGCGATGATTGTGAGGGTTTATGGGTCCCTCTCTACTCAAAATATCAGTGGTGGTGAACTGAGGATCATGCAGAGGGGCCTACGTGGAGAGCATTTTTCCTGGGGCTTGATGCTACATACCAAGATGATCGGGTAGCTTAACCGGTGTCAAGCTACTGACTCTGGTGATTTTTCCTTTGGGTCTATCTTGGTGGCCTAGTTTTTGGAGAGGATGCCTATGTTACACCCTAGAGTGTTGTTGGATGCGCCATGGGCACGAGAGTCACGATTGATGTGGTGGGAAACGATATTGGTGTGTCATGGGGGTGGGGGGAGGGTGGCCATTACTTTATGGCTAAGTTAACATGTGTGTGGTGTCAGATGATACAAATCATCCTCCAATATCCATATGGTAGGATGAACTATTGTCGAGATCCCCACATGGTCTTACCTCCTGGATAGGTTTGGGACCACATAAGTACATTGATGTATTTTATGATTTGATTTTTTAGATAGTATCGCATATGTGTTATGTATTGATGGATGTTGATATTATCATTTGTTGATTCTATGTGTAGATTTTGGGCCCCAAGGCCGAGAGTTGGAGTTGGTTAGAGAATCAGGTCATGAAGGGCTAGTGAGACCGCCGCAGGAGGACCCCCGGGTAGGCGAGAGTTGCTAGAGGGAGGAGGTAGGTGCTAGGCCTATGGATGCAAATAGAGCTAGTAGGAGGCGACGTTATGATGGCCCTGGTGAAGGACCTTCACGTGTACCTCATCCTAAGGCCAGCGGGGTATTTGAGGACTTTCATCGTGGATTGGCAACAGTTTTATAGGGAGTACTTGAGGGTATGTGGACACATATTCAGGACAAGGGGGTCCTGGAGCAGTGTGTGGGTCTTCCGACAGAGTTGCGGACCTTGATCCACCGAGCAGTGGTAGCGACAACAACGATGACAGGGAGACTGCCTCTTGGACCAAGCAAACCCCCGCCTCCTGATAGAGGACCTGGTGGAGGTTCTCTAGCGGCACCATGAGTGATTGATTTATGAATTTTTGTATTTATAGAGGCTTGTGAGCCCATTTTGTATATGGTGCTATGACACTGATTTTGTACTTACAGGGGTGAGGTGGTTCACCTGCCTACGAATATTGTACATGTTGTATTATTTTTTGTAAACATTTGATGGCACACTAATCGATATATATATATATATACATTTGGGGATCCTTGTGATGTTCACATGTGTTGACGTTTTTGTGATGTTGTGTATGATGTGTAATTTATATGTTGTGACAAACTTTTGATGGGTTGTGTATGTGTAATGGTAACTTGATGTGATAAATGCCAATCTAACACTAGGTTAGCCATATTATCTTCTATTTGATTGCATTGTCTTGGATATGTGTGAATGTAATTGAATCAAAATGTCAAGATAAAAGTCTAACTTGCAAGTATTTTCGGAAGAGGCAAGGATTGCAGACACGGTACACATGGTTGAGTTGGAGGAAAATGAGTTGGGAATCTAGTAAGACTCTAAGGTGACGAATATGGAAGTGACTGGCCTCGGTAAGGAGGCCAATGACGACCGTGTATTCTTCTTAGTTTTTTGTTGTTGAGCCCAGGCATATATCGTTGGAGTGGAGCAGTTCGTGTGAGGGGGTATAGGGGGCCCAAGAGGCCGAAGAGAGATTTTGTGTCCAACGGCTAGCTCCATCGGCATAACCGATGTTGTAGGCCAATGGAGGAGGCATCTGTCAATAACACAAATGGTAGATTAGACGCAAGGCATGGAGGGAAAAAAAAGAAGATTAAAAACTCTACAAAAAGTGTACAAAAAGAAAACTCCTAGTGTAGAATGGCTATGCTCAGGCGTAAAATTTATTTAAGTACAACCATTGACAGGTTCTTTGAGACGGTGACCTTCGAGAGAGGCTAGGATGGATGCGCCTTTAGTGAGGCAATGTTGGATGATGTAAGGTCCATGCCATAATGACTCAAATTTTCCATGGCAGAGGGTATCGTGAGCGATATTGTAATTAAGGACAAGGTCGCCTTCGTCGAATGATCGAAGGTTGACATGGCGATCAAAGGTGGCCTTCAACCATTTTTTGGCTGCTTCATCATTTTGTAATGAATAATGACGGTCTTCAACCAGTGACTCTAATTTCAACAAACGTTGCTCCATTGGAGTAGTGTTGGGTAATAGCTCAACAACGGTGCGTAAGGTGGGGATTTCACACTCGATGTGGAGAGTGGCCTCAACCCCATGGAAAATATGAAATGGTGTGAAACCAGTGGCAGTTTAAACTTCTGTGCAATAAGCCCATAGTGTGGAAAACAACATATGGTGCCAATTGGTCTTATGTTTGTTAACCCTATGCTGCAACATGGTTTTGAGGACCTTGTTGACCGCCTCTACTTGTCTATTGGAATGAGGGTAGTATGGGGAGGCGAAATCGTGGGATAAGCCTAACCTGGAGGAGAGTTCGACGAAAATCTCATTCTCAAAGTGTTTCCCATGATCGAAGACTAACTTTAGTGGGACTCCAAAGCGGGAGATGATGTGGTTAAATAAAAAACGTGTTGCAGTATCAACAGTGTTGTTGAAGGTGGGCATGGATTCAACATACTTGGTGAAATAATAGACTGCCACAATGATGTATTTGTGTCCATTTCTACATGGAGGCTTGTAAGTCATGAAGTCTATGCCCCATTTGCAAAAGGGGACGACAGTAATGACTGGGTGTAGAAGAGAGGGTGGTTATCTCGCTTTGTTGGCATATAGCTGACATTTGTCACATCGCTTCACAGCGTGGATGCAATCATGAAACAATGTGAGCCAAAAGTAGCCTACTTGAATGATTTTCTGGGCGGTGGACATCCCTGAGAGGTAGCCACCATAGGTGCCACTATGGCAGTCATTCAAGACTCTATATACTTCGTCGATAGTCAAACTTTTGTCAACAATCGTCCCGGGAGAGGTGGTTTCCAAACTTCTGTGTTCGGAGGTAGACGAGGAGATCGTCGTACCAAGGATCATTCAAGGGGATGTAAAATATATGTTCGTCAGAGAAGTCATTATTGACGGGAGAGCTAGTAGTATTGTTAAGTACCTAAATCAAATTTGCAAATATACTTAAGAAATAACCAAGAATAAACCATAAACCATTCACCATAACAATGAACACAAGAAATATCCAAAACCCTTGAGGTAGGGCAACACCATACAATGGATCCTATTATGGAAGGGATCCTCTCCTGTTCACTTTCCTTTTCGAGGGTGCATCCTCCTATTGAGCTACCGCTCCAAACAAAATAATTCTTTTCATCTCTCATTACATTGCTTGAACCCCTTTATATAGTGCTACCATCACCTAAGAACATTCTAGAGGAGGAATATTCTAGAAGTAGAACCTTCTAAGAAGTCCTCTTACATTTATTATATCTAACTACCATAGTGGGCCTTATTTAAT
>ML789786.1:279139-304829 GCA_009831015.1 Picea engelmannii
ATATGCAGACTGAATGCTGGTAACTAGCTCTTGATGTGGGACATTGATGTTCTCTACAGAAGGTGGAGTAGAGTCATCAAATAAAATATGGAAGTGGTTGTCATCCCAGAAATGACAACTATCCATATACCAATCATCACAATTATCCTCAAAATCATACCAAGCATATCTTTCTTGATTATATTCATGCATGAGGCCCTGCATAAGAAATCTCTCGTGCATGTTGTTCAATGAATCTTGAATACTACGAAAACTATCATTGAGGCCATATATGAGGCTATCTGTGAGGCTGTTTGTGATGCCATGTGCAAATGCATCCAATCTATCATCCAATTGGGCTTTGAATGATTCAAGAATTTCTTTCAAGTTTTGAGATGAAATAGCCATCTGAGCACCCTATGAACTCTTCGGTCCTGCATCCATCATGAAACAACTCAAAAAAATAGACCCAATAAGTTTCGGCAGAAAATCGCGGTTTTTTTCTGGAAAAACCCTAAAAAACTGCTGAACTTGAAATGCTCATAACTTCACTTCCCGGACTCCGTTTCGGCTTTTTTTTTTTTGAAATTGGGTAAAATTGTGAGAAGAACTCAGATATCTAATTTATTTGAGAAAATTCGGCCTCCAAATGCTACAGAAATAAAAACAAATCGCGACGCCGTCCACAGAAAAAACCCTGAAAATTGCAGATTTTAAAACCTCAATATCTTGACCTTCCGGACTCCGTTTCGGACGATTTTTTTTTTTAAATTGGGTGTTTTTATGAGAGGAACTCATATATACAACCATTTTCTGCAAATTTTTCACATAAATATACTAAAAATGTCTGGAATGTCTCGGCCCTCTTTTTTCTTCTCTGAAAAAAAAACTGCAAAAATAAAAATAGTTGCCCACAACTCTGGTCCTGGAAAGTGCTCTGATACCACTTGTTTTATTTATGTAACATTTGGAGGCCGAATTTGCCCAAATAGATGACATATCTGAGTTCTTCTCACAATTTCACCCAATTTCAAAAAAAAAATCAGCTGAAACGGAGTCCGGGAAGTGAAGTTATGAGCATTTTAAGTTCAGCAGTTTCTTAGGGTTTTTCCAGAAAAAGCTGCGATTTTCTGTCGAAACTTCTTGGGTTTATTTTTTGAGTTTTTCCGTGATGGATGTAGGAACAAAGAGTTCAAAGGGTGCTCAAATGGCTATTTCTTCTCAAACCTTGAAAGAAATTATTGAATCATTCAAAGCCCAATTGGATGACAGATTGGATGCATTTGCACATGGCCTCACAAATAGCCTCACAGTCAGCCTCACATATGGCCTCAATGATAGTTTTCATAGTATTCAAGATTCATTGAATGACATGGAGGAGAAATTTCTTATGCAGGGCATCATGAATGAATATAATCAAGAAAGATATGCTTAGTATGATTTTGAGGACGATTGTGATGATTGGTATATGGATAGTTGTCATTTTTGGGATGACAACCACTTCCATATTTTATTTGATGACTATACTCCACCTTCTGTAGAGAACATCAATGTCCCAGATCAGGAGCTAGTTAACAACGTTCAGTCTGCATATTCTACAATGGTATTATTACTTTCAGATTCTGCTATGACCATTTTCCACTATGTGGATGGATCTTCTTATTTGGATCCACATGATAGGTGTCAGTCTTTGGAGCATCATTTGGAGTTGGTTATTGGGTTCCAAAATCTTCTACGGGGAGTTCACATGAGCACTTGGACATGGGACCCGGGCTTACAATGGTGGTTGGACTACTTCAGCATGGTGGATTTCCTTTCTACATGTGACTTTGGTTCTTCAGTCTTCTTCAGCATTACGGTCCACAATTATCCATGGGACCCTGGTATATGGTTATACATCAAGCGTTGAGGACAACACTTTCATAAGAGGGATGGAATGTAAGGTAGCTAGAGAGGTAGTGGGGGGGCCCAGAGGGCCCATAGTGATAATAGTGGAGGTCATTCAATGTAACGTGGACTAGGTCCACTATATTATTAAATAAGGCTCACTATGGTAGTTAGATAAAATAAATATAAGATGACTTCTTAGAAGGTTCTACTTCTAGAAGATTCATCCTCTAGAATGTTCTTAGGTGATGGTAGCACTATATAAAGAGATTCAAGCAATGTAATGAGACATGAAGAGAAGTATTGTATTTGGAGCGGTAGCTCAATAGGATGATGCCCCCTCGAAGAGGCAAGTGAACAGGAGAGGATCCCTTTCATAATAGGATCCATTGTATGGTGTTTCCCTACCTCAAGGGTTTGGTAATAATATTGTGTGGTTTCTTCTATCTTGCTTTGTGGATATATTGTGTATTCACTATTTGTGGTTATTATATTGGTAGATCTATTCAGGTTCTTAACAAGTATATGAGGGAAATGTCATAATGAGTTAGGCAAGGACTAGGGTGATATGGATTATTTTCGACATGAAATGAGAGCGGAGATATAATAAAGAAATGCACATAGATATTGCAGATATTCAATAATATAACAAAAATGTATCAGAGATTCAACCATAAACACATATATACAGTAATACACGATTTCTATTAGTCAAAGAAATGTACAGAGACTGTAAAAATACAGAGTAAAAGACTCGCTAGAATGGTGGCAACTTATCTCTGAGAAGAGATGTGACAGCTACTCGCATTCGTAAGAAGATGGTTACCATGAGACTCTGAAGGCCCTTTTACAATAAATGGGAATGCCAAATTCCTAGACATCCAAAAACCTAACCCTAGGAGATGAAGCACCAAAATTCATGTGGGTCCCGTTTGGGTAAGTTGGTGCATCAACTTCCCAGGGTCGTAACTTTTGCATACGATCTCCATTTTAGGCGTGTGATAGCTTGTTGGAAAGGTATCGTCGAGGAGATTCATTTTGGGAGATAAATTATTCATTAGTCTATCATTGAGAACCTATATCTTGAAAAACCTTAATTTAGGCCCTTAAGATGGCCCCAAAAGTTAAAACCTGCTAAAAATAGTAAATTGCCAAAATTGCCATAAAGTTGTTTTGAGCCAGTTGGAAAAGGTGGGTGGCCACCGATATCCACCTGGATCATAGGGATTTATTTCTCTTGGATTTTGTAAATTCAAGGTCGTATTCCTAAAGGATGATGATCCATCGGGAAAATTTTCCATTAATTTTCTGGCAAATGAGCAAGTATTGCATGGGGTTGGAATCTGCTACAACTTTGGTAGTGCAAAGTAGGATGTAATGGTGCATTTTCTGGACTGCGAGGACAACTACAAGGGTTATTTTCTCTTTTTGATTGTATTTCAAGGGTGGCCCAGAAAGAGTTTTACTAATGTAGTAAATTACATGCTCGTGGTCATCATCCCTTAATTGAACGAGAACTCCTGCTATTGAGATGACTAAGACCGATAAGTAGAGGATATACTTGTTGTTCCAGAGTCTGTACTTAAGGCTTAGAAAGTATAGCGTTTAGGAATCCGAAAGTGAGTAAAGGATAAAAAAAGGGGAAGAATCAACCTTCGGGAAAGGAAGCTAAGGTTGATTTCCAGGTTGTCGTTGTCTCTCTTCCAACTGTTCCTGGATTCTTATATCCCATTAAATAGTGGCCCATGAACATTCAAGTTTTACCCGGGTAGTGGTTGTTTTAAGTATGGTATCGAAAAGGTTCAAAGCGATATGAGTTTGGTCTAACAAGCCTAGTTCGATATTAGGATGTCTTGCAATGGGGACAGTCATACAGGAACAAGAAAATTGAAGGAGTTCGAGGTTTTTGATGTTGTATCAATTTGATCGTATAAAAGAGAACTTTTGAATCCAATATTGAAGATAAAGTGCAAACCAAAGGCCTTTTTCCATAACTGAGTTATCTTTTAAATAAATGGTGTGTGAAATGTGAGAAAAAAATTAAGTTGTCTATAATGCGAGGCTCCTATCAAGGGAGAATTGCATCCTGTAAACAGAAGAAGAAAAAGAAGAGAAGAAATATGACGAAGCATAAAATATGAAGATCTAAAAAGTTCACAGGTCTTGTACCTGTTAATAGCCGATACAGACGAAAAGTTGTAAATGATGAAGACGACTACAAATTTATCACCACGGTAGAGGTTTTACTAAATTGCAGTGAAACATTCATCAGACATATATATGGGAGCTGAAATTGAATATGAAATCACAGAGGAAACAAACTCATAACATAGTCTTGACGGAATCAGGAGTCTTCAGATTGCTTTGTATTAATTTTCAAAAAGGAGAGAGTCTCTATTACAATCAACCAAAAAGGTCCAGCCTCTTTTCTTTCTTCTAATTTTATATTTATACAACTTCTACATGCTGGAATTTCAATCGTTCCAGGAATTTTCTCGGTTACAAGAAAAAGGAGATTAAACGTTTCAATTCTTTGTCTCTGTCCTTCTTTCGGGAAAATGGAACACCTTCCTTTCTTTTCTCTTCGAGTTCTAAAAATATAACAGGCAGACACTTGTCATTATTTGATACCGAAAACATGCCTCTTCGCATGCTCGGTGCAAGTGACACACCTCTCCATCAACTAGGCTATCAACCTGGAAGGTTCTGTTTGATTATTTGCCTCAAAAGTGTAATAATCCTTCACTATTTGTGGCAACTTTCCTTCTATCTCTTGGTCTTCAGTGCTGATAGAACATAAATGTACACTTGGTTTTATTAGTTATTTATCTATTTGGATTATATCCGTTTGTGTTATCTATGATATTTCAGCCAACTCTCGTTCCTCATTCTCCTTGATATTGAGTAGGTGCTTGGCTATATTAATCTGGCTCAGGGTCTTAGTGTTGTTTTCACTATCGAGATCCAACAAACTCCCATCTATGAAGCTGAAAGTTTCTTCACAAGAGTTTCTTACTTATTTAGCTCGTTGTCTTCCTTCTGATATGTTACGCTCCCATGCCTTCAACAAGATGTTACTTCGGGTCTTCTCTGGGATGGAAAGCTTGGAACTACTACCCGTTTCCTTTTTTGTTGTGGTTATAATAGCCTCTTGGAAAGTGACTTGAGCCACCCCAACTTCTTTTTCTATGAAGGATATGTTTTCCAGTACTTGATCAATGAGTTGGTAGTAGTTTTGAATAGTTTCCACTTTAGCAAGTAAATCTTGCTGAGCTGCCGACACTCTTTTTCAGATTTCTATGGCTTGGGATTGGAATATCCTGATATCTATCATCTGGCTTTGGGAGAAATTTAATTTAGCCTGTAACTACCCTGTCAATTCTTCTTACTGGCTTATCTATGATTGGCTGGTCTGAGCCATCTGATATGTCTGTTCAAGATCAGATTTGAGCCACTCGATTTCCTTTTGATCGGTTTCCCTAGCTAGCTCTATCCCTGTGTTCGCCTGATCTCTAACAGTTGCTTCTATTGTAGCAAGCTTATCCTCCAAATTTTTGATCAAGTGGTTTTTCCACTTCAACTGTTCTTTTAGGGACTCGACAGAATATTGGTTTGTTGTAGAAAAATCCCCCAATGTCCCTGCTATCTGAGTTGCAAATTCCTCTTTTTTCATGGCTCTCCCATCAGCAAGGATTTTAAATTTCTTGGTTATCGTGCCTACTTCTTGATAAAGTTCTTGTTTAACAATGACCTTTCTCTTCTTATCAAAGAAAAATTCGTTCAGAGGCAACTCTTCCACAGTTATGGGCATTATTTCTTCGCCAAAAATCCATCTTGCATCTGGGATCCCCTTTGTGGACTGTAGGGGAGTAACATAAATGATGGGGCTACCGATCTTCTTGGATGATTTCCACAGGGTAACAACTGAGGTTGGATTTCTTGGACGATTGGGGATCTCTGCTTCATGTTTTGATCCCCTGGTTTACTGCTTCTTTTCCTAGTGTTCCTCTTGGTGAGGCCCTGAATCTTTGGAGCCCTTGGATTCCGTTTGTTGTACATCTGCAGTTGGTGGGTTCTTACCTTGTAAGATTGGGGGAAGGCAGCTCCATCGGTGTTCCTGAAATTTGAAGAAATCAACCATCTCTTCGGGCGACAGAGTTTGAATCTGACTTAGGACCTCGATATAGGATCTCTCCCCTCGAAAGATGTCATCATGAGGTGAATGTTCATGTTCATACCTTTTAAGTCCAAAACTCGCCATGTGATTACTCACGATCTTGTGTGGGTCGTGCTTCTTCAACTCAATGTGGACCAATTTAATATCCTCCAAAGTCGTTGCCTCAACTTTTGCATGTCTGAAATATAATAATGAATATGTATTCAAATGAATGGGGAAGGGCGGCCATACCTTCTTCGAAAATCCTTTAAGCTCTTTGCTTATGCCACCAATCACACTTTGCCTAGTGATTTTTCGACAAACCAACCTGTCTGGTATGAATAATGGTAGAGCATAGGGGGGAACAGAGGTGCCGAAAACCCTGATGTATGAAAATTCTGCCTCTACGTACTAGTCAACCACGTTTCTCAAGTTGGTGGTGATGCTATTTGAAATCCTGGGTGGTGGGTTTCCGAAGATGGAGAGATGCATTGGTACCATTACCCAATTGAAAATTTTGTATATGAATTATGTGGCCTTATCTTCCCAATGTTTTGATTGGTAAACATGGATAGGCTTAACCTCAGATGGAGTCCAACTCCAACTCATTAGAGGGAAAGGTGTCATGAAACAAACATCATCCATGATGTAGGCGGGCATAAAAAATGAAGTGGCCTTCCCATTTTTCCTCTGCATCCGATATTCGGTAATCCGACTGGTTAAACTGTCTGACAATAATTTGGCCCAGTCAAAGGAACAACCTTCAACGACTATATGAATTAGAGGCACCCATGGGAGAAACAAATGTGTGGTGTTCTCCTTCCCATACAACCTACATGTCATCATTTCTATATATTTGAATTACGGTTCCAAGGAAGAGATTGAATAAACTCTGTTACCATCCACCCTGAACTTTGTGGGGTGCGAGACCCAATCCTTGATCAGATCAGACAAGTTTCTACTGTATTGCTCGCATTCTTTCCATTTAAAACCTTTCAGAAACTCGACATTGTGTGAGCAGTTTGGTGTGGGTGACAATTGGTACATCGCCTGCAAATTTTCTGGTATGAAGGTCCCAATGGTCACCTTCTGCTTGCTGATAATAGTTTTGGTCGGGATATCCACATGATCCAGTACCCATCGAATCATATCATAATAGGGAAGGAGTTTTGGCCTAGCCGCTATCTTATGCATCTCTTCTTGAACGATGATTTTGTATTTGGTGGCCAAATCATCCTTCTCATTATTGCCGGAATCATCTGAACAGTTCACCAATTTGGATTGAAGAACCTCGAAGATGTATGACCAGGTTCTGACAGAATCAATACTTCGGGGTGAAGTATCGAAAACATTATCTGATCCTTGCCCTGAATTCTCAGCAATCGCCTTGGATGCTTTTCATGGAGCCATGATAGAGGACTCTGACTTAGCTCTCATGTAGTAAAAATGTGTATACATACAAAAATTACCCTGGTGAGAAAAACTTCTTTGCGCAAGATAGAAATGAAATTTGAAACAATGCAAGAGAGAAATCTATATCTTGACCATTTAAAACCATGGCATCCTTATGAATAGAATGGTCAAATCGCTTTTAGAGAAAGATTTATCAATAAAAACAATATCTTTACCTATCACTTCCCCTCATTTCAAATAAATGCCATAAACTTTTTACGGGTCGTGACACAAGTTAGTGAAAAACCTTTTAAATTTAGCCTGTAGACGGTGCATGTTACTATTTGTATTAATGCACTGATTAATTTGGCTTAACTTATTTAATTAGGTTTTCTTTAAACCTTAATCACCCTTTTCAGCATTCGTCGTATTGGGAGATTTCACTCCTATCCTTCGAGCCTCTAAAACCCGAGATCGCGATGACACGATCTAGTTAAGCAAAAACATGATTTGGATTAAGTGTTTAATTAATATCGTGATTTCACGACTCGGGGCTACGAAGGTATAGTTTCTGGGAAGAGTGAATGATGATTCGCGAAACCCCAACATTGTTTAACTACGGTTTAAAACGACTTACCCTTAACACTAACCCAGGTGACTTTTGAAGCTACTCGCAACTTCGCTTATCAGAGTTATGACAGTAAGACTTTTGGGGAGAGAGATTTCACTTAGCTAAGGTTTAAGGAACTTTTACTCTCGGCACTAACCTGGGTAATCTTTCAAGGTTGTTTCACGACTTCGTGCATCGGGGCTTGGAAACTGTGTGACTTGTAACTCCCGAAGCATGATATCCCGAGGTATATAAAACTGAAAAATATCGTTTAATGGTTAAATGGAAATGAATTAGGAGTACGACGGCCATCGCTGCTTCACATATCAGGACTACTGATATTTTCAGTGGGTAAAGGTCACGAAGTAAAAGAAAACTTAAAGTCCAACCTTTGATTTTAAGAATTACATTTAAACCAGTTGAGAAAGGCGGCTACAACATAGGCTCCAACTAGGGATCCCATCTTCCTGTGAGATGGGAAGAACAGTAGACCATGTGCCTATATTGGGTAAATGGAGTCATTGGTTTTACTTCTGCGAAACTTGCTTAAGGAAAGGGGATACAGAGGGAAGAAGAGATTTCATCTTTTACTTCTGAAAAGCCTTTCAACACTCAAATGCGTTTCAAAATCAACTGTAGCCCTTTCATGACTTTCTCTTTATCGTTACTGAATTCAGGTCTTCCTTAAGACAATCGAAACAATTCTAGGAAATCCAATAGATCTTGTGGCTTTTGGCTTGCATCAAACAAAGTTTATTACATGTTTTTAATCGGGGAGCCTTGTCTGAACTTAGGATGCAGATCCAGTTTCTAGAAAGTTGATTACCAGAGTAGAGTGAGATTCACGTATGACAGTCTTACAGATATCTCAGATATTTCTTCACTGCCAGCGAGCCTGTTCAGTACCCCGGTGAAGTTATCTGGCCCTTTTTACTGAATTTCCTTTCACCACATCAAAATATATTTATGCATTTAAATGCTGAAACGAGGGAAATCATTTTTGAATTTCCTTTCATTGTATCTTTGTACTAGATGGGGGAAATTAGGTATGAATTTCCTTTCACCATCTATCTTATAATTTAATTTTTAGAACACGAAGTGGGGGCAATCAGTTTGTATGAGGGATGATATATGTGTAATATTTGCAATGGAGGTCTGTCAACTTGCTTTGATTACTCGGTACCAACCTTCCTTTAACTTTCAAAACACCTTAGCCTGCAGGGAAAATGGGAAAGATTACTTCCAAGGGCCTTCTTTCAGTCAAGCCTCAATCCTTCAAAACTATTGAAAAACCTAGAAGAGTCAGGATCAACCTACGCATAACTTTGCTTAGTAAGAGATTGAGTGTTTGTGAAGACTGGCTTACTTTCTGAAATCTGCTTTACAGCTTCCAAAGCTAAAACATAATCTCTTCTCCCTATGTATGGAACCCAGAAAGATTCTTGGTTTTTTAAGAAGGTAATTCTGTGAACAGAAAAAGGTTGACGAAGAGAAATCTGAGATTCAAAACACGGGGATTATAGACTAAAATCGACTTTTGGGACCCTTTTCCGAAGACTCTTTACTTTTTTTGCTTATTTTAATTACCCCCTATCTTTGTCTAGGTGAAACTGTTAGGACCCAGGGTAAGGAGTCGTTCTTTTAATCACTAGTCAAGTGAAAACATTATATTTATGAGATCATTACGACGCTTTTGGAGACCTTTGTTTTTAAAAAATAAAATTCTTAGGAATTAGTACCTTTGCCTTACCATTTTAAAATAATGGAAAACCTTTTCCATCACCTGTTTTTGGCGAATTTATTCTCTGATATATGATTTTTTGTTTACTCCTTTCGCTCGTTTGGATTGAAAGCTTGAATCCTGCAAACACGAAGATATCTTCCTCTTTTTTTTCTTTTCTTTTTTTTAAAAGAGCTGAAGGCATAGAAAAGTTCACGTCTCTACTTCTACAAAAATCACTGACCTAATTAATTAGTGGTGAAAATAAACTTACCAAAGAGAAATTATGAAATAGAAAAAAAACACAAACCGGTATATACAATGGAAATTTGTTGGGAACCAATTATTGCATATAGTGTTTTAAATAACGCCCGTTGATAGGGGCGTTGAAAATTTTACCGTCTAGATTTTCTAATAAAAACGATTTTTTTCTTTCGAGAGCTGCGACTTTGAATGGTCCGTACCAGATATGATTGAATTTACCATGTTTTGTCGAGTCTTCCTTCCTAGAATCCCATTTCAAGACCAAATCACCGAGGATAAACTCTCTGTCTTTTGCCTTACAGTTGAATAATGTTTTCATCTCATCTTGGTATTTCTGCAACCTTTCGTCCACTTTGACCCTATGTTGTACTTTAATCAGCTAGTTTATCCTTCTTGTGACATGATTCAGTTCTTCTTTCTCATCTTGCCAAAGTTTTATTACGGGAAGCGCTAGATTTATGGGTAATACCACGTCGGTCCCGTACACCATTTGGAAAGGAGAAGTGCCAATAGATTTTTTCGTTCCTATCCGGTTCACCCATAAAGCGTATTTCAAATGTACGTGCCAAGATTTATTTTTCTCGTTCAACACTTTATTAATTACATTGATCAAACTCTTGTTTGAAGATTCAGCTAGTCCATTTCCTTAAGGGTAATATGTCGTGGAATGGCTGAGCACGATATTGTATTTTTGGAAAAAAATGATCATAGCCATAGATTTAAAATCCTGGGCGTTATCTGTGACTATCTTTTCGAGGCAACCGAACCTAGACAAAATGTTCTCTTCTAGGAAATCTATTACCACTGAATCCATTGCCCTTCTGGTTGGAATAGCCTCCACCCATTTAGTGAAGAAATCTGTGGCAGTCAGGATCCATTTGTGTTGAGCACTAGAATGGGGGTTAATTTCGCCTATAAAATCTAGTCCCCATTGCTGAAAAGGGGCTTCCATCTTGACCAAAACCAACGGTAGCGCTGGGAGTTTATGCTTGCCTGTGAACAATTGGTAAGGGTTGGAGGTTCTGACTTTGACATTGACGTCTGAGAAAATGTTTGGCCAATAATACCCTATCCTCAGGATCTTATAAGCTTTCGCCCTCCAAGCGTGATGTCCCCAGCACACTCCTTCGTGAAATTCGCTTATGACCTTCTTTGTTTCTGATTCAACCAAACAAACCAACAGGAAGCCAAGTGGGTCCTTCCAATACAATTGACTTTTAGATATATAGTACTTGACCACATGCAGTTTTAGCATCTTGGCTTTGGACGGGGATAAATCACTTGGGCATTTCAAGGTCAGCAGGTAGGACACTATGTTTTTGTACCAATCAGATGAGGCAAACTTCTCTTCTATTTTGATTTCACTTGTTTGCTCATCGAGCTCGTTCATGTCCACATCCTCTTCACATCCCTGTAGGTCATTTATACCGAGGGACCTGAAATTTGATTTAACTAAGAGCTTAGCCAATCCTTGACCCTTCACTAGTCTCGTCGGTTTTTATCTCCATATCAAAATCTTGAATTTTAGCGAGTCACCGTTCCCTTTTTCCATCACTTTCGGACTGAACCAAAATGTCTTTTACGGAGCTGGTGGGTACATATGCGATTATCTTGGAGTGCAACACGTAAGTTCTGAAAGCCTTTAATTCCTTCACCATAGCATATGCTTGTTTTTCCATTATATCGTATCTAAGTTCAATGTCTCTGAGACTTTTTCTAAAAAAGGCTATCGATTGCTCGAAACCTTCTTCATTTTTCTGGAGGAGTACCATGACAAGTGTATGTTCAGAGGCGAATGAGAAAATAAGGAAATTCTTTAGATAATCAGGGCTTGCCAGTACAGGTGACTCGCTTATAACCTTTTTGATGTGTGCAAATGATGCTTCTGCTGTCCATTTCACTTCGTTGTTCTTCTTTAGCATATCTATGATCAATTTCACAATTTCAACAAAGTTTGGGATAAGTCTCCTCAAAAAATATATTTTTCCTAAGAATGACTGAATTTCTTTTACATTTCTAAGAATATTTATAGTGTCTATAGCTTCAACCTTGCTAGGATCAATTTTAATTCTGTCTCGAGACACAATATGGCCCAAGAGTTTACCTTCTTGCATGGCAAAGTGAGACTTTTTGGTGTTTAAAGACAAACCAAACCTGTGGCATTTTGTCAAATGTCTGCTTGAGATGTATCAAATGATCTTCATCAGATTTAGAAAAAATGGTTAGATCATCGAGATAGATAACCATGAACTTGTATCTTTCGTTGATGAAAGCGATGTCCATAGCATGTTGGAAGGTGACACCTACATTCATTAGAAAAAAAGGCATATTATCATACATGAATGTACCCCAAGGGGTAGTGAAGGTTGTTTTTTATTTATCATGTTCATTTACGACAATTTGATTGTACTCGGAGAACCCGTCGATCATTGACATCCTATTTTCCCCAGCTACCTTTTCTAATACGTGATCCATTTTGGGTAGAGGGTAGTTATATTTGAGGGAGGACTTATTTAGATTTCTAAAATCAACACACAGTCTAATCTCCCCGCTCTTCTTTCTAACCGGGACTAGGTTTGCTACTGAATCGGAGTATCTCAGTGGTACGATTATTTTTGCATCCAAGATCTTTTTAACTTTCCTTTCGACCACGGGCAATAAGATAGGGTTGATTTGTCTAAATTTTTGTCTAAAGGGTTTGACACCAAGCTTCAGGGGTATCTTGTGTTTGATCACAGTGGTGTCGTAGGTTCTCAGTTCTTTGTAAGACCGAGTGAAAACATCTTTATACCACGCAAGTAAGTCTTTATACTTTCTTTTTACCTCGGGAGGAAGGTACTTTGATATTTTTACCATCCTAAGCTCCTCTTTGGTCCCTACGTCGCAGTGTTCAACCTCTTCTGGTTGGGGTTGCAGAGTGGATTTTAAGGGCACATCATTCTGATCAGACAGTCTCTCCAAGGGGATTAGTCCCTTTGGAATATGATTGTTCTTTAAAACCCACATGCAATGGTTAGCAATTTTTTCTCGAAACTCCTGAGGCTCCTCACTGTTAGGACCACACAATGTACCTTTTTGCCTATACTTTTTGCCACTATTATACCCTTGATCACCCATATTTAAACTCCTACTATCACTTTATCTGATCATTCCAAAGGTATACAATGTCCCTTCTCATTACTATATGTTTAATCTGTTTTGCATAATATTTTACATCACTCTCGTACTTGACCATTGATTAGAAATGCATAAGTGTTCAAAACTGCAGATTAGCATTTGAGGCCTATTGCTGAAACACAGAACTGTCCAAGGTTGTTGTTGCTGAAACACAGAACTGATGCTGAAACACGGAGCTGCCTTGTAGTCTGAGGTCACAGATGCTGAAACACGGAGTTGCCTTATAGTCTGAGGTCGTAGATGATGAAACACGGAGCTGTTACATAGTCCAGAGTTGCATATGCTGAAAGATAGAGGAAACCGCCAGGACCGACGATGCTGAAACACAAAGGAAGCTGTTACAGTCAGCGGTCAACAAGCTATAACCATTGCTCCTACACAAGAAGGCCGACATAGTCAGAGCGCAATTCACGTGGCTGAAACAACCCGTGAATTGCGATGCTGAAACACCATCAGCAACAATGGGAAGAAGYTGTTACACCAGTTGTAACAACAATACCTCATTCAACTTCTGTAATAGCATTATGTTGCGTGAGACTAGGACATCCTGTGCTAGTTTAGAAAGTAGATCCGACTAAGGATAGGACTCAGATATGCATTGTAATTATTGTATCGAAGGGATTTCCTCTTTAAATAAGAGGAAATCATCATTCGAGGGATCCAAGTTTTATGTATTGAAAAAACTCCAGAGAAGCGGGACGTATTCTATTTTTCCAGATTGTAATGTGATATTTCGACAGATGAATATAAGACTGCTTTGAGTATCCTTCTCTAGATTTTTTGTTTCAGGGGAATCTTGTGAGAAGGGAGGGCCCACCTTCTTCACAAGATTCGGGGAATCTTGTGAGAAGGGAGGGCCCACCTTCTTCACAAGATTCACCCATTAGTTTAGAAGTGTGTTAGTACAGTTTCTGTTTATGCTTTGATTTAACTGTCATTTGCTGAAACACTGTTTTTAATCGATTCTGCTTTGCTGAAACACTACTGACTCTGTCTTAGTTTATTGAATGAAATTTGTAATTCTTTTTATCAGCAATCTTGTGTGATGATTTTATGAGGCTAGCCAGAGACTGGGTTAAAGGTTCCTGCTCAGATAGGAAGGAATCAGAATATCCTACCCTCTGTAGGTTTCATTTACTTCTGCCAGTGTGCTAGCCATATATTTGGGTTAAGGGTTCCTCCTCAGACAGGAAGGAATCAAAACACCTTGTCTTCTGTATATTTCATTTACTTCTGCAAGTGTGATAGCCAGAGATTTGGTTAAAGGTTCCTGCTCAAAAAGGAAGGAATCAAAACACCTTGTCTTCTGTAGATTCCAATTACCTCTGCAAGTGTGCTAGCCAGGGATTGGGTTAAAGGTTCCTGCTCAGAAAGGAAGGAGCCAAAACATCCTGTTCTCTGTAGACTTCCATTATTTCTGCAAGTGTGCTAGCCAGAAACTGGGTTAAGGATCCATGCTCAGAAAGGAAGGGATCAGACTACCCTGTTCTCTGTAAACCTCAACTTCACAAGTGTGCTAAAACAGAAATAAGGATTAAGGTTCTTGCTTAGAAAGGAAGGAACTAGGTGGCTTTGTTCTCTGTTAGATAGAGTTAATTGTTTTCTGCATTACTGTTTTCATGAAAGAGTGTTAGTACTGAAGTCTCTGTTTGAGAGTAAGGGTCATGTTCTCTTATTGCAGAATAGTTGTTCTTTCCCATTGCAAGTGTTATTTTAATGTAATCTAGGATTATTAGATTAATCTTTAAAAGATCTGCAATAGGGAAGATACTTTCCTATGATTTAATTCAGAGCTTCGGTTTATTCAAGCAAGTGTGATTAGTATAAGTTTATTTACTACAACACTAAGTTTCTTTTGGAATTGAGCATATATAGTGCGTGGTTATATTTGAAATAAAAGACTTCCCTGGGTTGATAATTTATGTATCACTTGATTGTTTGAATCAATTAAGCAATTATAGTGACCAGCATTTTGACGTCGTTGCCGGGGAAGATAGCTATAGATTTCAAAAGCACTTATGATTTCTTTTCTTTAGATAAAAAGAATGCATGAAAGATCCCAAAGACACTAACCCTACAGGTGGCAATGGAAAACGAAAAGGAGTAAGAAAGACTTTCATTGACGAGATTGTATCCAAGTCTGAATCTGCTGCTCAACGACCAAACCTTCAAAAACAAAATTCCCAGCCTTCATTTCGAGCAATTTTTGGAACAGGGAAAGAAGTTTGGAGTCCGGAGATAGTCCAGAAGCCAATAGGAGACATTGAGGATAGAGAAAGTGCAGCAGGAGAGCAGACAGAGGAAAACATGGATGAGTACAATGAACAATTGCATCATGAAGAACAGGTAGATCCTGAAGGAGAGGTAAAAGATGAAAATTCTTTTTCTACATTAGGATTTCCTATAGGTGATCTCCCTAGAGGAACAACCCCCATGAAAAGAATTCCACTCTCAGCATTGCCTAATTTTCATGGTTTATCTTCAGAGGATCCTGATGAATTTCTGTTTGAATTTGATATATTATGTAGAAGTTATGATTACGTTTATAATGCTCAGAAACTGAAGTTATTTCCAGCAACACTAAAAGGGAATGCACTAAGATGGTTTATGAGTCTTGGAGGCCATGTAATCACAACATGGGACCAAATGAAACAAAAATTTCTGAACAAGTACCAGGACTACTGCAGAACGAGAGAAAAGAGGGAGGAGCTATTTAAAATGATGCAGAAAGAGGACAAGAATCTAGAAGACTTTGTAGAGAGGCTACAATACAATCTACAAAGATCCAGTCATCCCAATGTAAGTAAGGATATTCTCAAAACTATCTTATTAAAAGGGGTAAGGGATGACTCTCTGGATATGCTAGATATGCTTGGGAAAGGGGACATATCTAAGGAATCATACGATAAAATTGTCAATTTATGCAAAAGATGTTCAAGGGGATCTTCAAGAAACAGGTTAAACAACAGGGACACCACATTTTCTAGAGTCCAAAAATCAGCCAGCGGGGGAGCAACAAGAGTCGAGATAGGTAATCTACTTGAAAATTTTAAAACTGAAATGTTAAGATCTTTTGCCTCACAAATGGATACCCTGCAAATTAAGAAAAAGCAAGCAAAAGAAAGCAAAAACAGAAGCAAACTTGTCTATCTTTTGTCCTCAATGCAGAGATAAGCACCCAAAAAAAGAATGTCCACTGGACAGAAAGCCAATCTGCACGATATGTGATAAAGATCATGATGCCCAAAATTGTCCATCTTTACCAGGGATCAAGGCAGGGTTACAACCAACGGACGAAGAAGCTGAAGTTGTCTATCTGATGAATCAGAGGAGGCAATGGAAACCGCGAGGACAAGGTATGAACTCTAACATGCCATTTGCATCTTCTAATCGTTGGAACAATTACTCTTCTTTCAATCAAATGAGTTACCCCTACAATCAGATGCAGTACACTAATCAAATGAATTATCCATCCATGCAACAAACTTACCCGCCCATGCAGCAAAATAACCCACCCTTTGTTGATCCCTCAACGTGGACCCCTTGGCCTCCACAACAACAACAACCATACCAGAATCAGTGGAATCAAAATTGGAGAGGATAACAACCTACCTTTCAAAATCAATTACCTCAACTCCCACAAACACTCTCCTTACCAGCATGTACTCCTCCAAACAACCAAACGATGAGACCCCAGCTACCTGTTCAACCTAACCCCAACCCGAATAATAAAGTTGTGCAGTGCATTGATATTTATAACCAACCCACACTTTCCCTTCTCCCTGCACAATGCAACGATATTCATCTTCGATCTGGGAGAATTGTGGAACCTACCATAGCTGATGTTACCTCTTCCGACAAAGAGGAAACAAAAGAGAATGATGTACCTGAAAAGGTACAATCATCCTCTAACAATGCTGCTGAAACAACACCATTTCCTGAGCGTTTAGCCTTAACCAAAACGCCTGAACCACCAGCCTTTAATCTTCTAGGGGAATTAAAAAATTTATATATTAAAATTCCTCTACTTCAAGCACTCCGCAACGTGCCTATCTATGCTAGGAAAATGCGAGATATCTGTGTTAAAAAACACGGTAGGAAAACCAAGGATCCCCTAACAGTCCACATTATGGGAGATCTGTCTGCATTAATGTTAGGAAAGACTCCCCCAGTCAAGTATGGCGATCCTGGCCACCCTACTGTTATAGTACAAGTGGGAAAAATGATAATCCCTCGAGTCCTGGTAGACCTAGGTGCAGCCATCAATATCATGACTTTATGGACCTTACAACTGCTACAATTACAAGATGAAGTCAGAGAGACCCCCACTATCCTAGAATTGGCTGATTGATCCACAATTAAACCAGAAGGAGTCATTGAAGACCTCAGTATCTCTGTGGAATCCTAGAATTATCCAGTCGACTTTACAGTGTTACAGCCCAAAACAAAGTTGGGGGGCCACCCTCTAATTTTGGGTAGGCCGTGGCTAGCCACAACAGATGCTTTTATCAGCTGTAGATGTCAATGAAAATTTCAAATGGTTACGAAATGAAGCAGCTTACACTTTATCCTCATGCTACACCCCTGGCTAATAATGACAATTTTGTTTGGGTAGATTTTGAGGATCAACCTACTCAACCTCTTCTGACTATCGGACAATCTTTAAGTCTGAAAGACTCTACTGAGGATGAAATCATCAATAATTTTATTTGCGATCCCTCCTCTGTCACTCCACAAATTCATAATTAATTAACTGCACTGTTGAAGTCTGATAAGCAATAAAACCTCAGTTCAGAAAGCCCACCTCAAACACCTAAAATCATCTCCTCCAAAAGCATACCGGTCGAAATTGAACCTGGAAAATCATTAAATATAAACCCTCATTCGACAGATGCTGAAACACAACATTTAATGAAGTTACTTCGGGAAAATAAAGAAGCATTCACATGGGATTACACAGACATGAAGGGAATCTCCCCTGAACTATGTACACACAGAATATATATCAAGGAAGATTGTCGACCAATCTGTCAACCTCARCGACGAATGAACCCAAATTTAAGAGAAATCCTCAAAGAAGAACTTCAGAAATTACTCAATGCARGGTTTATCTATCCTATATCAGACAGTGAATGTGTGTCCCCGTTGGTAATAGTTCCTAAAAAGAACGGGAAATGGAGAGTATGTGTGGATTACAGAGCTTTAAATAAAGCCACTCAGAAAGACCACTTTTCACTACCATTCATTGATCAAGTGTTAGATAATTTGTCAGGAAAGAAATTTTTCTCATTCTTAGATGGTTTCAGTGGGTACAACCAGATTAAAATTGCACCTCAAGATCAAGATAAAACCACCTTCACCAGCCCTTGGGGAACCTTTGCTTATAGAGTCCTTCCATTTGGACTGTGTAATGCACCAGCAACCTTCCAAAGGGCAGTTTTAGGAATTTTTTCTGATATGCTTAATGACTCTATGGAAATTTTTATGGATGACTTTACTCCTTATGGTGTTTCTTTTTAGGAAGCACTGGAAAACCTTGAGAAGGTACTTAAAATATGCATACAAGCCCAACTCTCCTTAAGTATAGAAAGATGCCATATGATGATGAGTGAAGGAATAGTGCTTGGACATTTTATCTCATCTCAAGGAATTCAGGTAGACCCATCCAAAATACAAGTCATTAAGGATCTTCCTACTCCCAAAACCCAAACAGAGGTAAGAAGCTTTCTAGGACATGCTGGATACTACAGAAGATTTATTAGGAATTTTTCCAAAATAGCTTCTCCCCTGTTTGTTTTACTGATGAAAAATGATGAATTCAATTGGACCAATTTTTGTCAAGAAGCATTTAGTACACTTAAGCATCAGTTATCTACAACTCCTATCCTTAGAGGACCTGATTGGACACTCCCCTTTCACATATCCTCCGATGCTTCAGACACTACTATAGGAGCTTTCTTGGGACAGGAAGAAGATCATCTCCCTTATGCTATATATTTCATCAGCAAGAATATGTCCTCTGCTGAGCTCAATTATACAGTCACTGAGAATGAATTCTTAGAAGTTATCTATGCAATTAATAAATTTAGACATTACATTACTGTCCATTCTACTTTTGTCCATACTGATCACTCAACTATCAAATACTTAATGAATAAACCTATCACAAATGCTAGAGTCACCAAATGGCTTCTATTATTGCAAGAATTTGATATCACAATTGTAGATAGACCAGGAAAAGAGAATGTAGTTGCTGATTTCCTTTATCGATTGACACTTAATGATGATAACCCAGTAGATGATTCCTTTCCTGATGAATATCTATTTGCAGTTTTTGCTCACTCACCTTGGTATGTAGATATTGCTAATTACTTAGTTGCAGGGAAGTTACCATCACACCTATCCTACCGAGAGAAGAAAAGTATTGTTCATCAAAGTGCTCGGTATAGTTGGATAAGTGGGTACCTTTTCCATAGAGGAGCTGATCAAGAAATCTGAAGATGTGTTCGAGAAGATGAGGTGTATGATATATTGAAATCTTGTCATGATGGCCCTTGTGGAGGGCATTTTGCTGACAAAAGAACATCATATAAAATTCTCAAGATGGGGTACTATTGGCCCTCACTCTTCAAAGATGCAAAGAAATATGTCAAGGTCTGTGATAGCTGCCAAAGAGTAGGCCAACCTAATCATAGAGATGAAATTCCATTAAACCCCCAGGTAGTACTTGAACCATTTGAAAGATGGGCCTTAGACTTCATAGGACCCATCAACCCTCCATCCAATCAAAAAGTTTATATACTGGTCTGCATAGACTACATGACTAAATGGGTGGAAGCCAAGGCACTCCATAGAGCGACTGAAGAAGAAGTTATAGATTTCTTATTTAAAGACATCTTCACCAGATTTGGAATGCCAAGAGAATTAGTTACAGATGGAGGACCTCCTTTCTCTTCTCATGGGTTCAAAGCCACCCTTCACAAATATCATATTCAACAGAGAATGACTACAACATACCACCCCCAAGCTAATGGACAGGTGGAAAGCACAAACAAAGTAATAAAAGCCATTCTCACAAAAACAGTGAAGGAAAGTAGAAAGGATTCATCCTACAGGCTCCTTGAAGCACTATGGGCCTACAGAACTACCTGGAGAAATAATACATGATTTTCTCCCTATGAAATAGTCTATGGAAGGAGTGTTGTTTTTCCTGTGGAATTTGAGATAAAAACCTTAAGGGTTGCTTTAGCTGTCAACCTTGATCTAACTGATGCACAAACAGCCAGGTTGCAACAACTTAATGAACTAGAGGAGAAAAGACTAGATGCCATTCAGCAAACAACCATAATTCAACAGCAAAGATCACAATGGCATGACAAAAACATCAAGAAAAAGTAGTTCTAAAAAGGTAATTGGGCTTTACTGTATGATTCCCGGTTCAAAGAATTTCAAGGGAAACTGCATACAAGATGGTTGGGACCTTACGAAGTAGACACAATTTTCCCCAATGGAACAGTAAGGCTCCTCACAATCGATGACTCCAGAACTCCGTTACTTGTAAATGGTCATCGGCTCCGTCTGTAGCAGCGACCTATCTCTAAAGAAGATTTTAAGGCCACATGCATTGAATACGCTCATTTTCTCTTCGTTGAGGGGGTTTCTACCCCTAATAGCAATTAATTCTTCTAAGATTGATTTTCTTTAGTATTAGATTAGATTAGATTTTATTTTTTTTAAATAATACCTATCAAGAAATACCATGCTACAGTTGTTTTTGCAGATTCCCGATCGAAGCACAACCACCAAAAGAGGACGATTCCACTTCAGAGAGACGAGATTTCACGATGCTGAAACACCGCTGTTCAGCACTGTTAACTTTTACGATGCTGAAACACCACTGTTCAACACTGTTGACCTTCATGCTGCTGAAACACCACCGTTCTGCACTCTATACCACCAAACCACCACCGTTCTGCACTTTTGACTTTTCTCTGTTGCCGAAACACCACTGTCAGCAATCCACCCCCTTTTCTCCATTACTGAAACACCAAACTCACATTTTTTTTCCCACCACGGCTCGACAACCTTTTTTCCACTTCTTCACCATCCTTCAACGATGAAACAACTTCGTCCAACAATTGTTTCACCTTTCCCCTTCTGATGCTGAAACACCATTGCTCAACACTGTTGACTTTTTCCCCGATGCTGAAACACCATTGCTCAGCACTGTTGACTTTTTCCCCGATGCTGAAACACCACTGTTCAACACTTTTTCTTCCCACTCCTAGAACACTACAGTCCACCATTTCCTCACCATCCTTCATTGACGAAACAACTCCGTCCAGCAATTGTTTCACCTTTTCTTTTTCCGTTGTTGAAACACCATTGCCATCAACCCTTCATCATTTTCTTCTCCGATGCTGAAACACCACTGTTTAACACGTTTGACTTCTTTTCACGATGCTGAAACACCACTATTCAACACGTTTGATTCTTTTCACGACGCTGAAACACCACTGTTCAACACGTTTTTTTTTCACGATGCTGAAACACCACTGTTAAGCACATTCGACTCCTTCCTGATGCTGAAACACCACTGTTCAGCACTTTCGCCTTTGTCCGATGCTGAAACACCACCGTTCAACACTTTTTTCCGATACTGAAACACCATTCATCAGAAGTTCTTCATCTACAACAATTGTTTCGTTCTTCTCTGTTGCTGAAACACCAGTCTTTTACCATCGTCTGTCAGCAAGCTTCTACGCCCTCAGATTATAGTTCATCAGCAAACCCTCGACACAATCAAAGGTCTCCGCCACGAAAGGAATACCATGGACAGGCATGATATGTTCGCAGATCGAATCTAACGGTAAGGTGAGGTATGTAAATTTTATACAATTTAGTTAGACTATAGTTAATGAGAAATATTATACGTCATTATGACCATTTAAGTGTAATTATGACTAATCGCACTTAACGGGAGGGGAAGTACACATCAAATCCGAGATATCATCATTACACCCGATTTCACCGCCGCCACCCCTAATTCACCACCCTTTTGCGCATTTAACCACTATTCCTGCATAAGTCGCTCGGAAAACTCACTTTGGGCCAGAGATGATACACAAACTCTCGACGCTGTATCTTACTAAGCTAGTATACATGGGAGGATCTGTCATACATAAAGAACCCGCCACCACAGCGTTGCTCGAACACTATCCAGTAGCATATCAAATCTTCGAGCAAACAGGCTGGCTTCATTACTTCCACAGGCTTCAAGGATATAATGAACAACAAGTACTACAGTTTGCCCGAAATCTTCAGGAGAACCACTCTGTCATCACAGACATCCGCATATCTGTAATAGAAGAAGACATATCAGAGGTCTCAGGACTCCCCATTGATGACACTCAAAAATTCAGCCGAAAGCATATCATCGGGGATGTCCAGCAGAGCTTCTTCCTGCCTGAGGAAAGAATTGTATTGAAAGGCAGAGGTGTTCAACTCATTTCATTGCCACCCCCATGGCCGGAGGTCGCCAGATTTATCAAGCACTACCTGACCTGCGAAGGTCGCTATCAGGTAGTCTATCAACACGACTTCCTTTTGCTTTCTCATTTAAGGCATAACAAACGGGTCAATCTTCCCTATTATTTGTTGGGCTGTTTAAAGAATATGGCACATTACTGTCGAAAGGCAAAAGATCCAACCCTATCACTTAACCACCACTGTCTTGTTCAATTACTCATCAACAGGGGTTTTGAACAACAAAATCGTCCACTAAATAACCCACCCATAAACCCTCAACCAGCTGCTGAAATTCCCCAGGAGCAGCAACAACAAAACCCCCCAGACGTCCTCGAAGTACCCCATATCCCGCCCACAGAACCAACCAGTCTAGTCAATTCCTCTACCCCACCTAATCCACCACATACCCTACCTGAGTCATCCACTCCCACCTTTCATATTCTCAGTGATGACTCTGAACCAGAAAATGTCGCCTGCCCTATCATTCAAGAAAGACCTCCACGAAAACGAAAACAGATTGCCCCCTTTCCACCCTTCTTGCACAAAAAGCGAACAAGAGCCTCAATGAGGCCACCCTTGATGACCACTACCCTAGACACCCCACCAATTCGACTAACGCCCCGTCCACCTCCAACCTTTCCAATCCCGGGATCTTTGCATATTCCAACCTCAGTGGCTGCAACACAAGAACCAGCCACTGATATTGAGTTACAGGAACTAGAAGCCCAGACATCATTTGTTTTTGATGTAGCTGAAACACAACCAACTACCCATCCAGTGGCTGAAACACAAGAACCAACCACTGGTATTGAAATTGAATTACAGGAATCTGAGACCCCGAATGCTGCAACACCACCCTCCTCAAATAAAGTAGCTGAAACACAACCAGCTACCCATCCAGTGGCTGAAACACAAGAACCAACCACTGATATTGAAATTGAATTACAGGATCTGAATGCTGCAACACCACTCTCCTCAAGCAAAGTAGTTGAAAAACTAGCTACCCATTCAATGGATGAAACACAAGAACCAACTACTGACACTGACATTGACATTGAGATTCAGGAATCAGAGGTTGAGGGTGTTGAAACACTACTCTCCTTACACCAGGAGGCTGAAACACAAGCATCAGTTTCCATTCCTATAGCTGCTCCACAAGCACCAGCTCATGAGGCTATGACTGCCACACAAGAACCAGTCACCTCTCAATCCAAACAAACAATGGCCGATGTCTTGGAAGAAAAAAACTTTTTAAAGTCTCAATTGGAAGCATATCAGCAAGAATTAGCCAGGGCAAGGGAATCATATGAAAAATAACTACATCTGTACACCTTATTCCGAACAACAAACTTGTCAGAGGAGACCATAGAGAGTGTGTGCAAAGAATACATGTGTTACCAATGTGGCAATGTTTACCATCAGGCAGGCTATAAGGTGATTCAAGTCCCAGTGCCAGGGGCAGCCCCTACTCCTTCACCTTTTGAAGTCAAGGAAGAATCTGCTGCAACACAAGAACTAGCAGGCCCTAGCAAGCTCAAGACTGAACCTGCTGCAACACAAGAACCAGCAGGCCCTAGCAAGCTCAATACTGAACCTACTGTAACACAAGAACCAGCAGACCCTCTCAAGCTTAATACTGAGCCTTGCATTGCAACAAAAGAAACCCCTACCTTTGTCAACAAGGCTATACAGATAGTGCCCATGGAGGAATTTACACCTCCCAACCAGATCAATCTCTCCACTTCCAGGGAACAATCTACTCAAACCCTACCACAGCCCACTACTTCCAACACTGAAACACAGACTCAGCTATGGGATGAACACGCAGAAATACAAAAATGAAAGAAAGAATATGATGAAACACAAGCCAGAAACCTGCAAGTGCACAAACAAATATGGATAAACCAAACTTTCTCAAATTGGGAAGTATTAGAACAGATACGCCAGGAAGCTCGTGAGCTTAAGAAGAAAAACAAAGACTTGAAAGATAGATTGGTCCTGGTATTTGATTTGATGTAGAATCTACTGGCCACAAGGAATCCATCTTGCAACTACTCCTTATTCCTGATGGAGAGACTCATATGGTTTTAGATAAAGTCCATTATAGAAGGTAAACCCCATGAAGTCATTCAATCAACAGATTTTATCAAAACTTTTGTAGTTGCCTCTACCAGGGATCGACACCTCCTCTGTGAGGCATACTTCCATAATGAGGCTATTCCAAAAAACAGGTTGCTAAACATAAATCCTCTTGTTGGGGATGTTCAACTTCGAGCATTTACTTCCTTTCTCCTCAATCAAATCATTTGGCAAGGTGAATTTTCGGCTTCCAAGCACAATGAAGATAATTGCCTCCTCTGGATTAGACCAAAACCACAGAGGGCAGCTACCTTTATCTCACAATATTATGAGTTCTTAAAACAACCAGGGGTGATTGAACATGTTCAACAGCTACAATCAGAAGTGCTTCAGGATTGTGAACACATCATCAGATCCATAGAGATTCCTGCCCTCCAGGCCAATAACCTGTTTTGGCAGCAATCCACAGAGAAGAGACAACAGCACAATCCTTTTGGTCCTGCCAACTGAGAAGTAGCAATTTCTAGGATACCCAATTATATCCAGTGTATTAGACATTGTGCTGAAAATTGGATAGGGTACCGGTTTTATTTTCCCATTCTCTGGTTGCCAATAGAAAGGTATAAAGTCAGTTACAAGATTCCTAAGAAGGCAGAAACAACAGCATGGAAAAGATTTCGGCAGGTGCAAGGGTTCAGAATGCCGACAGACAATACCTCCCAGAGTTACAACTTGAGTAACTTACATGATCAGAATCGGTATCCAGACTCTGATTCAGAGTGAGTTGCCTGAGGACACGCAACACCTTGAGTTGGGGGGGATGTTAGGACCACACAATGTACCTTTTTGCCTATACTTTTTTCCACTATTATACCCTTGATCACCCATATTTAAACTC
>ML789786.1:308600-404901 GCA_009831015.1 Picea engelmannii
AAAGATTGCAACAGGTGCAAGGGTTCAGAACACCGACAGACAGTACCTCCCAGAGTTACAGCTTGAGTAACTTACATGATCAGATTCGGTATCCAGACTCTGATTCAGAGTGAGTTGCCTGAGGACACACAACACCTTGAGTTGGAGGGGATGTTAGGACCACACAATGTACCTTTTTGCCTATACTTTTTGCCACTATTATACCCTTGATCACCCATATTTAAACTCCTACTATCACTTTATCTGATCATTCCAAAGGTATACAACGTCCCTTCTCATTACTATATGTTTAATTTGTTTTGCATAATATTTTACATCACTCTCGTACCTGACCATTGATTAGAAATGCATAAGTGTTCAAAACTGCAGATTAGCATTTGAGGCCTATTGCTGAAACACAGAATTGTCCAAGGTCGTTGTTGCTGAAACACAGAACTGATGTTGAAACACAGAGCTGACTTGTAGTCCGAGGTCACAGATGCTGAAGCACAGAGCTGCCTTATAGTCCGAGGTCACAGATGCTGAAACACGGAGCTGTTACACAGTCCAGAGTTGTAGATGCTGAAAGATAGAGGAAACTGTCAGGACCGACGATGCTGAAACACAAAGGAAGTCGTTACAGTCAGCGGTCAACAAGCTATAACCATCGCTCCTACACAAGAAGGCCTACATAGTCAGAGCGCAATTCACGTGGCTGAAACAACCCGTGAATTGCGATGCTGAAACACCATCAACAACAATGGGAAGAAGCCGTTACACCAGTTGTAACAACAATACCCCATTCAGCTTCTGTAATAGCATTCTGTTGCGTGAGACTAGAACATCCTGTGATGGTTTAGAAAGTAGATCCAACTAAGGATAGGACTCAGATATGCATTGTAATTATTGTATCAAAGGGATTTCCTCTTTAAATAAGAGGAAATCATCATTCGAGGGATCCAAGTTTTATGTATTGAAGCAACTCCAAAGAAGCGGGACGTATTCTATTTTTCCAGATTGTAATGTGATATTTCGACAGATGAATATAAGACTGCTTTGAGTATCCTTCTCTATCTTTTTCGTTTCAGGGGAATCTTGTGAGAAGGGAGGGCCTACCTTCTTCACAAGATTCACCCATTAGTTTAGAAGTGTGTTAGTACAGTTTATGTTTATGCTTTGATTTAACTATCATTTGCTAAAACATTGTTTTTAATGGATTCCGCTTTGCTGAAACACTACTGACTTTGTCTTAGTTTATTGAATGAAATTTGTAATTCTTTTTATCAGCAATCTTGTGTGATGATTTTATGAGGCTAGACAGAGACTAGGTTAAAGGTTCCTGCTCAGACAGGAAGGAATCGGAATATCCTACCCTCTGTAGGTTTCATTTACTTCTGCCAGTGTACTAGCCAGAGATTTGGGTTAAGGGTTCCTGCTCAGACAGGAAGGAATCAAAACACCTTGTCTTCTGTAGATTTCATTTACTTCTGCAAGTGTGCTAGCCAGAGATTTGGTTAAAGGTTCCTGCTCAGACAGGAAGGAATCAAAAAACCTTGTCTTCTGTAGATTCCAATTACCTCTGCAAGTGTGCTAGCCAGGGATTGGGTTAAAGGTTCCTACTCAGAAAGGAAGCAACCAAAACATCCTGTTCTCTGTAGACTTCCATTATTTCTGCAAGTGTGCTAGCCAGAAACTGGGTTAAGGATCCCTGCTCAGAAAGGAAGGGATCAGACTACCCTGTTCTCTGTAACCCTCAACTTCACAAGTGTGCTAAAACATAAATAAGGCTTAAGGATCCTGCTTAGAAAGGAAGGAACTAGGTGGCTTTGTTCTCTGTTAGATAGAGTTAATTGTTTTCTGCATTACTGTTTTCATGAAAGAGTGTTAGTACTGAAGTCTCTGTTTGAGAGTAAGGGTCATGTTCTCTGATTGCAGAATAGTTGTTCTTTCCCATTGCAAGTGTTATTTTAATGTAATCCAGGATTCTTAGATTAATCTTTAAAAGATCTGCAATAGGGAAGATATTTTCCTGTGATTTAATTCAGAGCTTCGGTTTATTCAAGCAAGTGCGATTAGTATAAGTTTCTTTACTACAACACTAAGTTGCTTTTGGAATTGAGCATATATAGTGCGTGGTTATCTTTGAAATAAAAGACTTCCCTGGGTTGATAATTTATGTATCACTTGATTGTTTGAATCAATTAAGCAATTATAGTGACCAACACTCTCCCTCTTGCATAATCCAGGTATGATCATTTTGGTCCTCCTGGTCAATGTGGGTTTCAGAGAAATCACCCACCATTTCTATGAACTTTCTGATCTGTTCATCATCCTCGAAAACCTACCAGTGTTGTATGTTGTTTGGTATGGATGGTCTGTGACTTACCTCTATGTGGTACTTTAATTTGAAAGCCGGCGGGGGTACGAAAGTTGAAGCCGCTTTGGCCAGTGAATCAACTTGCTAGTTTTCGGCCCATGGGATGAAATGAACCTTTACCGATGAAAATAAATTTTCCATAAGATCCCAGACGCAATTTCTATAGGATCTGAATCTTGGGTGTTTGGCCTGGTATTGCCGATTTATCTGTTTCACTATCAACTATGCATCTTTGTAAACTTCCAGGTTCTTTATGTTCAACTTCCTGGTAGCTTCCAACCCTAAGACTAAGGCTTCATACTCACATACGTTATTGGTGTAGTCTATATCCCACTGAAGCCTATAAGAGAAAGGAATAACAAAATCGTTTTTAGGTGCCACAAAAAGTACTCCTGCACCCGCTCCTTCGCATGATAGGGCACCTTCAAAAAACATTTTCCAAATCCCAATGCTATGCATATTTTCGTATGTCTTTCCCGATTCATTATTTTCTAAGTAATTTTCTTTTGCACAACTATTTATATCATCATCAAAAGATAGAATACAATTTCCTAGATCTTGATCGGCAATATAAACAGGATATTTGTTAGGATTCTAAGGGTCGCTCACTATGTAGGCTAGCCTCGTTTCCCTGTATAACTGAGTAAGTTGTCCACCAAACACAGGAATCATGGCGTAGGTCATGTATAGTTGAATAGACCCACCAAGTTTGGCTCCCCACGACCTAGATAACAGTAATCCATACTTCGGGGGTATATCGGAAATAACTACATCCATCGTGACGCTTTTCACCAGGACCTGTGCAAGAGTGACTACTAAATATTTGATCATACCCATGCACTTAAATGTTCTTGAATTGAAAGAGTAGAGATCCCCATAAATCCTGGTGATCTCGAGGCTTAGTCTATCCATAATAGTTTTGGGCATCACATTATGTGAGGCCCCAGAGTCTAACATGCAGTTATGCAGAAGTCGATCATGCACATTCAAGGTGATATAAGGGGGAGCGACGGTGTCTCTGGCACCCTCGAAATGTGGACCAAAAGTGATATTGGGCTTATCATCTTCCAAGTTTATCATGTTAGAGTAACTTTCTAGATCCGAAAAACCTATCACTTTGGTCATATGCTTTCGATATATAGGATTCTTTGCTAATTCCACCAGAGAGATTGGTATTTTTATCTTATTTATCTCATTTTCGAGGTTGAACCCTCCACTACCTTTGTCCGTTTCTTTGGTTGAAACCCCAGACTCCTTCTTTTCTAATTTATTTGTTTGTGCTAATTTATCACCCGTGAGTTTATCTACTGGCATATGTGTTTCAACTGTCTTGATTTCCTTGGTTTGGGTCTCAACCTCCATTACTTTGGGATCTAGCAAGTCTTCCCCTTTCATTTTTCTATTAGATGTCTTGGTCTCTTTTAGGGTGGGCTCGTATATTTCACCTCTAGGGATAATTTTCTTGGGTTGAGGAATTGACGCAGGTTTTTTTTTAGACCTCAAGTTACACCTAGGTTGGACCTCAACCATTATAGAATCGGTCGTTTCTTGACATACAACGAAATCAGTGTTGTTTATGTCATCATCTTTATTTGATGGTTGTTGTGTGTTTAAGGACTTCTCATAATCTTCTTTGGTTAAATAAGGCTGAGTGCATTCGTCACCCAAATTTGTCACATCTTCTTCCAGACCCTAGAAATCTTGCAGGTCATTTCCCCCTATAAAATTATCATTTTTTAAAGGGGTTTGAATTTTTTGGTCTTCATTTTTAATATGCCTTTGTTGATTTTGAGGATTGGGGTTTCTTCTGAATTTTCTCTTAACGAAAGAATCGACCTAGGATTGAACTAAATCCATTCTAGAAATCTTATTCGATAACTCCTTAATTATCCTAGCCATATCATCCAGTTTGTCGTTTGTGGATCTATTGGACCCTGAGGGTCCCGCTTGTTCCCTAAAATGTTTGTTTTCTCGGTTTCTTGTTTCTACCTTGGTTTGCAACTTTCCAGAAGCCATCATATTAGATTTGATTTCTACAACATCATCTTGTATTCGGGTTAGGGTAGCCCCCCTCCTTTCTCTCAAAAGAAGTGTGAAATCGGGTTCGAAGGCTCCCACAAAGGTTACCTTGGCTGCATGTTGGGATGGTTTAACTTCGATCGGGATCTTATTATATAACTTGTTAAATATTTGAATGAATTCCATAATAGTTTCTGAAGTCTTTTTCTTTAAAGAGTCTAACTCTGTCAAATAATACAAATGGTCTTTCCTTTCTCTCCATTGTCTAAGAAAGGAGTCTTCTAGGGCATCATAGGATAATATCGATCCTACGAGTAGACTTCAAAATCAGTTTCGTACCTGTCCTTCGAAAGTCTGAACAAACAACCTCAAATATACGTCCTCGTTGTACGAGACCTGGGATATCGGTGAAATGATCAAAGAAGTTTATATGTTCAGCTGCGGTCAAGTCCCCTTCCCCTGTAAATTTAGGTAAGTTTTTTATGTAATTTTTAGGAAGGTCATGGAGAGGGACAGAAAGGACCAAAGGTGCATATCTCACAGCTACTTTAGCGAAAAATTTGGGAGGAGGTGGAGGCCCTTGGCCCCCCACTCCTCCTCCTAGAGCCACTCCACCTCCCTCTCCTAAAACCCCTCCACCTCCTCCTCCGATGGCTGCCATCAGAACTACTAGATAGGAAAACAGTGTGTTATATAGAGGGTTTTTGAAGACTAAAAGTGAACTTCTAGCTTCTTCGAAAGACGAGAAAACTGAAGATGGGTGAAAAGAGATGCGAGGACTTGGCTCCTCATATTTTCAAGAGATGTAATCAGGGGAACCCGTAGGTGTGGAATATGAGTATATGGTATACTCTTAGAGACTTGGTGAGGTCATGAAATCTAACTGAAGAGTCAGCAGGATATCGATCCTTGATAAATTCACAGCGGGGTTTTTACCTTTGTGTACGCCAGAGGTTTTCGGATGGATTTCACTTTTAACCTCAAAGAGAGTTAAAGTTGGGTTGATGGTTTTAGGGAGGGGATTGTGTGAAGTTGAAGGTTCAAAGGAACTCTTGGTATTGGGTTGTGGGTACTTAAGTTGGTAGACTGCAGTGGTTGGCTTAAGGGAATCTCTAGTTTTTCAATATTTTTTCAGGATCGGAAATGGGCATGGTCTGTTTACCATCCAAATTTTGTCTCATGTTCCTTCAACCGGATTCGAGCTTCTTTAAATGTGGAGTATCCAAGTGAAATATAATAAAATCCTTTAGAGGGTGTTCACTCTTTATTCACTATCAAAGGGCGAAACTTGCAAAAATGGCGTTCTTCCTAGGGAAAAGGTTTCATAACTTCATCCCTGGCAACAACACCAGAAAGATGTTGTTCTAGAGTCTATACTTAAGGCTTAGAATGTACAGTGTCTAGGCATCCGAAAGTGATTAAAGGATAAAAAGAGGGGAAGAATCAACCTTCAGGAAAGGAAGCTAGGGCTGATTTCTAGGTTGTCGCTGTCTCACTTCCAACTGTTCCTGGATGCTTATATCCCATTCAATAGCGGCCCATGAACGTTCAAGTTCTACCTGAGTAGTGGTTGTTTTAAGTATGGTATTGAATAGGTTCAAATCGATATGGGTTTGGTTCGACAAGCCAGGTTCAATATTAGGTTGTCTTGCAATGGGGACAGTCATAGAGGAATAAGAAAATTAAAGGAGAGTTAGAGGTTTTTGATGCTGTATCAATTTGATCATATAAAAGAGAACTTTTGAATCCAATATTGAAGATAAAGTGCAAACCAAAGGCCTTTTCCCATAACTAAGTTATCTTTTAAATAAATGGTGTGTGAAATGTGAGAAAAAAAATAAGTTTTCTATAATGCGAGGCTCCTATCAAGGGAGAATCTCACCCTGTAAACAGAAGAAGAAAAAGATGAGAAGAAATCTGACGAAGCATAAAATATGAAGATCTAAAAATTTCAAAGGTCTTGTACCTGCTAATAGCCGATACAAAGGAAAAGTTGTAAACAATATAGACGACTAAAAATTGATCACCATAGTAGAGGTTTTACTAAATTGCAGTGAAACATTCATCAGAAATATATATGCGAACTGAAATTGAATATGAAATCACAAAGGAAATGATGCAGACCCCCTATTCCTCCTAAGGGTTGCACGACCTCCCGGTCAGGATCTTCTGATTCTGGAGTCGGAATGGCTCTTTTGGTTATGAAGTAGAATCCTTTGGATGAATACACAGGTCCCTTACGAATGCTCAGTTGGATTTTTCAAGCACCAAGCATGAGCTCCCCACAGTGCACGACCAAGGGCTGTGACCAAGTGCCAATTCAAAAAGGCATTTATCGGGGACCAGGACATCATGGGTCAAGTGTCCCTTCTTCTGGCCTCTCAAACCCTCTGTAGCCGAAATGCCGAAATGGCTCGACTCTCACTCCTTCGGAGTTTTTCGTTTCGCAAAATATGGATACAAGGGATATCTTCACTCCTTAGGGTAGTTAGTCGCCAAAAATCCAAGATACAAGGGGATGTCTCTGCTCCTTGGAGGTTTCGGTCGCCGAAAAGCCAAAATGACCCGGCGCCTACTCCTTTTCGGGATTTCATGTCTCGCGAAATCAAGATGCAAGTAGTGTCCCTACTCCTTGGAGTTTTCGATCGCTGAAAAGCCGAAATGCCAAAATGTTTTGACGTCTAATCAACGACTCACAATAATTTCTGTGATCGACCGCTCACGTCGAATCGCGATTTCGTTGTTTCACATTTCAGGGTTCTAGTGGACAAAACCTTCGTCCTTCCAACTCCCGGTACCCGAAGTCCCGAAATGAACATCGAGAACCTCTCGCCACTAGCCTCCTTGCAGCTCTACCTAATCCAATGGCCTGCGGGGTTTCAATGTTCCTCCTCGAGGATTCTCCACCGTCCGTTCAGATCCCTGAACTCTCCTCCTAGATCTATGCAGGGTTAACTCCTGCGCTCCTCTTTTTCAATTGGACGGTCTGCGGGAATTTACACCGTGATCTGACGCTCAACGTCGTTCTTCCTTATGATATTTACTCTATTTCGACTTAGAAGATTTCTAAGTCTGCGAAGAGTCGGTCTTAGATTCTTCCAGGGAATGAATTCCTGGACTTTGACAACGCTTCCAAGGTGTTATCCCTTCTGAACTTTGTCTGGTTCAGACGTCGATAACTCAGATTCACGGCATTTTCTCCCTGGATTGATGCACACCATGCAGATCTCCTAGTGAAGAGAAAACAATTCCCCAACGTTTTTCTCTGGCTCAGTGCACACCTTGTAGAGCTCCTAATGAAGAGAAACAATTCAAACTCAAAAAACTCACCGTTCCATTCACTTGCTTATAAAACAAAAATTAACAAGAAAATACACACAGTCCAAGAAAAACACCTTTGGATCAATTTTCCATTTTGTTCTATTCATAAGTGCCCACTAACTACATAACACATACAAATTTCAGTAGTTCAAAAACTGAGATCTTTCTGCTCACTCACAGTTCTCTCACATATGACTTCTCTCTTCCTACCTTTTTTTTTGCTAACTCGTCTTACAAACTTTTTCATAACTCAAAATATCCCTAAGGTTTTCCCTAGCTACTTGCCTACTCTAAACCTTATCCTATGCTATCTTAGATCGGTCGCTTTCCAGAGCTAAAGTGGAACTTCTGCTCTGTTTTACAATTTCAAAAACTTGCTTCAAGGGGAAAACCCGACGTCGGTTCAAGCATGTCTCTAAAGGTGAATTTCCGCGATGAGTGGAGGTGGATCCTAAAATCAGTTGAATTTCCACATTAAAGTTCTGGGAGAACTCTCATGTGTTGAGTGGTCCCACCTCTGCGCGCTTGCCAACGATTCTCCTGCATCATAATCCCCTTGACAAAAATTCATGGACTCCTGTCCATGAGCTCCTCTACTAACCTCCCCTGCTTCCGGATAGTAGGTTCATTTTCCATACTAGCATCTTCTATTGGGTGTCCCTTCCATTTGACCAGATACTCAAAATAAGTCTTTCTCCTCGTCTTCTTGCCAATCCTCTGATCTAGAATCTTCTCCATCTGTAGCTTTTCTGTCACAGGCATCTGCTTCTCCCACTGGATCTTTCCTTGATATTATGATCCTTCTGTGTCATCTTTCCTATAAGGATACAGGTCTGAGACATTGAATATGCGTGAACTTCCCACACCATCTGGCACCTTGATCTCATAGGTGTTTGCATCGAACTTCCTCAAGATATTACAAGGTCCTATCTTCTTCAATTTGTTATATGTTCCCCTAGGGAACCTTTCCTTCCTGAGATGTACTAAAGCTTTATCTCCCACTTCAAATTGAAGTTCCCTGCGATGTTGATCAACTCTGTGCTTGTATTTCTGGTTAGAACTCTGTAATTGTTCTTTGATCCAGCTATAGAGTTTCTGCATTTCAGCAGCAAAATCCTCTGCTCCAGCGCTTCTGATCTCTCCCTGTTCCAAGTCTATTAACTCAGATACTCCCCTGGGTTTCATTCCATAGAGTATTTGGATTGGTATCCTTCTATTTCTCTTTTTTAGTGAGTCATTGTATGAAAATTCTGCTTGTGGAAGAATCTAATCCCACTGGTTATGATGTTCAGTAACCAGACTTCTCAATAAATTTCCCAAAATTCTATTTACCACCTCAGTCTTCCCATCCGTCTGAGGGTGAAAATCTGAGATGAAGGATAAATTTGTCCCCATCTTCTTCCATAACATCCTCCAAAAGTGACCAACAAACTTTGTGTCTCGGTCTGAGACAATGCTCTTGGGTAGACCGTGAAGTCTTACAACTTCTCTGAAAAATAGATTTGCAACATGTGTTGCATCACTGGTCTTTTGACATGGGATGAAATGTGCCATCCTTGAAAACCTATCTACCACCACAAATATGGAATCGAATCCCCTTTGTGTTCTTGGCAATCCCAACAAAAAATCCATGCTTATTGCATCCCAAGGCTTCTCTGGTATTGGCAATGGTTGATACAATCCAGTGTTCTGTCTTTTCCCCTTTGCATGTTGACAGATCCTACATCTATTCACAAATTTTATCACCTCTGTTCTCATACCTGGCCAATAGTATGAAATTCTCAAATGTGCAAACATTTTATTGTGGCCGAAATGTCCAACCAATCCTCCACTATGCTTCTCCTTCAGGAGATTGTCCCTCATTGAACATCTTGGTATGCACAATTGGTTTCCTTTGAACAAAAATCCTTCCTGAACCATATACTCTATCCACTGACTTATATCTCTCAGTACAGGGTTTTCACATGCTTTGTAGGCCTCCTTGAAATCTTCATCCTCACAATACATATCCTTAAGGTGTTCAAACCCTAAGGTCTCCACCTGGAATTCCTGCAGAATTAAACATCTCCTGTTTAATGCATCAGCAACCTTGTTAGCATTCCCAACAATATGTTTTATGAAAAAAGTAAAAATTTGCATAAATTCAACCCATTTTGCATGCCTATGATTCAGTTTCTCTTGTTAGGTTATGAATTTTAAAGCTTGGTTATCACTATACAAGACAAACTCCTTCGGGACAAGATAATGCCTCCATTTCTTCAATACTTGAATGATGGCATAGAACTCCTTGTCATATGTGGATTATTTCCTCTTAGTCTCATTTAGCTTCTCACTGAAGTAGGCAACAGGTCTGTTATCCTGACTCAAGAAATCTCCTATTGCAACTTCACTTGCATCACATCTTACCTGAAATGTCTTCCCAAAGTTCAACAAGATCAGAATTGGCCGTTCTGTTATCTTCTGCTTCAATATATTGAATCTCATTTCATCCTCCTCTGTCCATTTAAAAGACTTGTGCCACTTCTTTTACTGTATCCATCATCGGTGCACAAATTCCACTGAAGTCTCTAATGAACTTTCTGTAAAAACTTGCTAAACCATGAAAGCTCCTTACCTCAAACATCCTCCTTGGTGACAACCATTCTCTGATCGCTTTCACCTTCTCTGGATCCATCTTCAGTTCATTCGAAGATATCACAAAACCCAAGTAAATGAGCTCTGTCTTCATAAAAGAGAACTTCTTCAGATTGATCAATAGCTTCTCCTATTGTAGCCTCCTCATCACTAGTGTTAGGTTCCTCAAATGTTCCTCGTTAGTCTTGCTAAAAATCAGTATATTGTCCAGATATACAACCACGAACTTGCCAATGAAATCTTTCAGAATTTCGTTCATTAGCCTCATAAAAGTGCTTGGGGCATTTGTTAAGCCAAATGGCATAACCAACCACTCATACATTCCTTCATTCATCTTAAAGGTTGTTTTCCATTCATTACCTTCTCTCATCCTGATCTGGTGATATCCACTTTTCAGATCTATTTTAGAAAAGAAATTTGCTCCACTTAAGCAATCCATTAAATCATCCATTCTTGGTAAAGGAAATATGTACCTGATGGTGATCTTGTTGATGGCTCTCGAGTTTTTACACATTCTCCATCCTCCATCTTTGTTTGGGCTTAACACAGTTGGTACTATGCATGGGCTCAAACTTTCTTTGACCAAACTCTTATCCAACAACTCTTGGACTTGGTTTCTCACCTCCTCATTCTCTCGAGGTGTTAATTTGTATGTTGCCTTGTTTGTAAGTCTTGCTCCTGGTGTCAATTCGATATGATGAATGATACTCCTGATGGGCGGAAATGAGTTTGGCAGCTCATCCACCACTATATCCACAAAATTACCCAGCAGTTCCTGTACTTCTTCAAGTAAATTGTCCATCGATGTACTCACGAGGATGACTTTGGGCTTCCCCACCATAGTGACCTGCATCTCTTGTTCTCCCTTGACTTCTTTCAGGAGTTCCTTCCCACTCATGAGAAGTATGATTGTGATGGCTTCCTCCTTTGCTCTCTTCTCCTCCATTGGCAACAACATATGCGTTCTACCATTCTTCTCCAATGTGTATGTATTTTTCCTCCCATCGTGAATGGAATTTATGTCATACTTCCATGGCCTTCCCAACAAAATGTGGCATACATCCATGGGAATTACATCACATGCGATTTCATCTTTATATCCTCCTATTTTAATTTCAACCAGGCATTGTTTAGTAATCATTACCTGGTGTCCTTTTTGCAGCCATGAGACTTTGTATGGCCTTGGATGTGCAGTTTTATTCAGCTCCAATTTCTCCACCATCTCTGTGGACACTAGATTGTCAATACTCCCACTATCAATGATCACCTTGCAGACTCTATCCTTGGTCTTGCAAGATGTCCTGAAGAGATTGTTCCTCTGCACTGGCCTCTCAATTTATGCCTCTGGTTTCAGGAGAACTTTTCTCAACATCAGGGATGCTCCATCCTCTGGTCCCTTTGCTTCAACATATCTTCTCTTTGCTTATGAAATGTGAGCTTCTCCTCCTTCCTTCTTCTTCTTGGGACATTCCCAATACATGTGCCCTATATTTCCACATTTATAGAACCTTACTCCTCCTCTACCTCTTCCTCTAGAAGAGATTCTTCCACCACCCTATCTTCCTCGTGAACTTCCTCCTCATTCCGATTGATTGTGTGGTTTCTCAGCCTCGTCCTTATACTGACGTGCCCTGTCATGTTTACATCCCTTACTCTTTCTTGGGACCGAGATTTTACCTCTTCCTCGTTGGTTCTTCTTTCTGGCCAACTTCTCCTCTACCTTCAGAGAAAACTAATAGGCATCCTCCATAGTCCTCATTGACATCATGCTCATATCGTCTTGGAATTCATATCTCAAGCCATTTACATATCTGGTGACTTTTTCTTCATCTTTCTCCCTTTTTCCAGTTCTGATGTTCAGCCTGTAGAACTCCTTGGTGTACTCCTTGACTGTCATTCCTTTCTGTCTCAGGTTCTATAGCTTCCTAAATAGATTGATTTGGTATTCCTTGGGTATGAACTTAGCCTTTAGTTTGGCTACCATCCTGTCCCAATTCTTTATCCTCTATTTTCCTTTACTTCTCCTCTCAGCCTGCAGTTCATCCCACCATAGTGTTTCATGCCCTTTTAGCCTGGTGACTACTTGCCTCACCTTCTTCTCCTCATTGACATCTTCATAGTCGAAGTGTTTGTTCATGGACCTTATACAGTCCAGTAGTTCCTCAGCATCTAGATTCCCCTCATACATGGGAACCTTTATCTTATTTTTGCCTCCCAATCTGGAAACTGCTCTCAACAACTGTTCTTCTACAACATCCTCTCTTGCAGCTTCTTCAGCCTCAAATTTTTTACTTTCTGCATCACTGACATCCCCAACGTCAAGCTCTCTTATTTGTGTTGCTTCCATTGTCTCCATTCGAGCACGAAGCTCTCGCACTTCCCTTTCTACAACACGGTTGCCTAAATTCAGATCTCATCTTCTTAGCGGCATGGTGTTGACTATCTGTCACACACAGAGTATAGCTTCGAGTTTTTCTGTCTCCTTCTTTTTCCTCCTTCACCTAAAATCTATAGACGAAAAATGGGCTCTGATACCACCTGATGTAGACCCCCTACTCCTCCTAAGGGTTGCACAACCTCCTGGTCAGGATCTTCTGATTCTGGAGCCGGAATGGATCTTTTGGTTCGGAACTGGAATCCTTTGGACGAATACACAGGTCCCTTATGAATGCTCAGTTGGATTTTTTGGACGGAAAGCCTGAGATCCCCACGGCGCATGACCAAGGGTTGTGACCAACTTCCAAGTTGAAAAGGAATTTATCGGGGACCAAGACTTCATGGGTCAAGTGTCTCGTCTTCTGGCCTCTCGAATGCCCGGTAGCTGAAATGTCGAAATGGCCCGATGATCACTCCTTCTGGGTTTCACGTTTCATGAAATCTTGATGCAAGGAATATCCTCGCTCCTTAAGGTCTCCGGTCACCGAAAATACAAGATGCAAGGAGATGTCTCTACTCCTTGGAGGTTCCGGTCGCCGAAAATCTGAAATGACCCGACGCCTACTCCTTTCTAGAATTTCGCGTTTTGCAAAATCAAGATGAAAGGAGTGTCCCTGCTCCTCAGAGTTTCCAGTCACCGAAAAGAAGAAATGATGAAATGTTTTGACGTCTAATCAATGGCTCACAATAATTCATGTGATCGACGACTCACGTCGAATCACGATTTCGTTGTTTCACGATTCGGGGTTCTGGGGGACAAAACCTCCATCCTTCCAACTCTCGGTACCCGAAGTCCCGAAATGAACATCGAGAACCTCTCTGCACTAGCCTCCTTACAACTCTACCTGATCCAACGGCCTGCAGGGTTTCGGTGTTCCTCCTCAAGTATTCTCCACCATCCATTCGGATCCCCAAAATCTCCTCCTGGATCTATGCAGGGTTAAAGCCTACGCTCCCCTTTTTCATTCGGACGGTCTGCGGGAATTTCCACCACGATATGACACTTGACAACGTTCTTCCTTCTGAGCTTTACTCGATTTCGATTTAGAAGATTTCTAAGTCTGCGAAGAGTTGGTTTTCGATTCTACCAGGGAGTGAATTCCTGGACTTTGACAACGCTTCCAAGGTGTTATCTCTTATGAACTCTGTCTAGTTCAGACGCTGATAACTCAGATTCACGACATTTTCTCCTTGAATCGATGCACACCTTTCAGATCTTTTGGTGAAGAGAAAAAAATTCCCCAACGTTTCTCTCTGGCTCAGTGCACACCTTGCAGAGCTCCTAATGAAGAGAAACAATTGAAACTCAAAAAAATCACCGTTCCATTCACTTGCTTATAAAATAGAAATTAACAGGAAAATACACATAGTCGAAGCACAACACCTTTGGATCAATTTTCCATTATGTTCTATTCATAAGTGCCCACTGGCTACATAACACATACAAATTTCAATAGTTCAAAAACTGAGATCTTTCTGCTCACTCGCAGTTCTCTCACAGATGACTTCTCTCTTCCTACTTTTTTTTGCTTACTCGGCTTACAAACTTTTTCATAACTCAAAATATCCCTAGGGTTTTACCTGGCTACTTGCCTACTCTAAAACTTATCCTATGCTATCTTAGATCGGTCGCTTTCCAGAGCTGAAGTGGAACTTCTTCTCTGTTTAACAATTTCAAAAACTTGCTTCAAAGGGAAAACCCGATGCCGGTTCAAGCGTCTCTCTGAAGGTGAATTTCGGTGCTGAGTGGAGGTGGATCCTGAAATCAGTTGAACTTCCATGTTGAAGTTCCAGGAGAAATCTCATGTGTTGAGTGGTCCCACCTCTATGCGCTTTCCAATGATGCTCTTACATCAGGAAACAAACTCATAACATAGACTTGACGGAATCAGGAGTCTTTGGATTGCTTTGTATTAATTTTCAAAAAGGAGAGAGTCTCTATTACAATCGACAAAAAAGGTCCAGCCTCTTTTCTTTCTTCTAATTTTATATTTATACAACTTCTACATGCTGGAATTTCAATCGTTCCAGGAGTTTTTTCGGTTACAAAAAAAAGGAGATTAAACGTTTCAATTCTTTGTCTCTGTCCTTCTTTCGGGCAAATGGAAAACCTTCCTTTCTTTTCTCTTTGAGTTCTAAAAATATAACAGGCAAACACTTGTCATTATTTGATAATGGAAACCTACCTCTTCGCATGCTTGGTGCAAGTGATGGACCTCTTCACCAATTGGGCTATCAACCTGAAAGGTTTTGTTTGATTATTTGCCTCAAAAGTGTAATAATCCTTCACTAATTGTGGAAACTTTCCTTTTACCTGTCGGTCTTCGATGCTGATAGAACATAAATGTACACTTGGTTTTATTATCCATTTATCTATTTGGATTATATCTTTCTAGGTTGTCTGTGATATTTCAGCCAACTCTCGTTCCTCATTCTCCTTGATATTGAGCAGGTGCTTGGCTATATTAATCTAGCTCAGGGTTTTAGTGTTGTTTTCACTATCGAGATCCAACAAAATCCCATCTATGAAGCCGAAGGTTTCTTCAGGAGAGTTTCGTACCTCTTTAGCTCATTATCTGCCTTCTATTATGTTACGCTCCCATGCCTTCAGCAAGATGTTACCTCGGGTCTTCTTTGGGATGGAAAGCCTAGAACTACTACACGTTTCCTTTTTTGTCATGGTTATAACAACCTCTTGGAAAGAAACCCGAGCCACCCAAGCTTCTTTTTCTCTGAAGGAGATGTTTTCCAGTACTTGATCAATGAGTTGGCAATAGTTTTGAATAGTTTCCACTTTAGAAAGTAAATCTTGTTGAGCTGTCGACACTCTTTATGGGATTTCTATGGCTTGGGATTGGAATATCCTGATATCTATCATCTGTCTTTCGACGAAATTTGATTTGGCCTGTAACTGCCCTATCAATTCTTCTTACTGGCTTATCTTTGATTGGCTAGTCTGAGCCATCTGTTGTGTCTATTCGAGATCATATTTGAGCCACTCGATTTCCTCTTGATCGGTTGCCCTAGCTAGCTCTATACCTGTGTTTGCCTGATCTCTGGCGGCTTCTTCTACTGTAGCCAGCTTATATATAACGTTCTCACTTATTGATAAAGTTATTGTTTCACAATGGCCTTTCTCTTCTTATCGAAGAAAAATTTGTTCGGAGGAAACTCTTCCATAGTTATGGGCATTAGATCTTCGCCAAAAATCCATCCTGCATCTAGGATCCCCTTTGTGGACTGTAGGGTAGTAACAGAAATGATGGGGTTACCGATCTGCTTGGATGATTTCCCCGGGGTAACAACTGAGGCTGGCTTTCTTAGAGGATTGGGGATATCAACTTCCTGTTTCGGGCCCCCGGTTTGCTCCTTCTTTTCCTGGTGTTCCTCTTGGTCAAGTCCTGATTATTTGGAGCCCTTGGCTTCCATTTTTTCTACATCTGCAATTGGCGGGTTCTTACCCTGTAAGAATGGGGGAAGGTTATTCCGCCGATGTTCTTGAAATTTGAAGAAATCAACCATCTCTTTCGGCGACAGGGTTTGAATCTGACTTAGGACCTTGGTATAGGATCTCACCCCTCAGAAGATGTCTTCATGAGGCGAATGTTCATGTTCATGCCTTTTAAGGCTACAACTCGCCATGTGATTACCCACAATCCTGTGTGGGTCTGATCCAGGTGGATATTGGTGGCCACCCACCTTTTTCGACTGGCTCAAATTAGTTTTCTGGCAATTTTGGCAATTTACTAATTTTAGCAGGTTTAACTTCCGGGGCCATTTTGAGGGCCTACATTCTGTCTGTAAACATTTTTCAGTCATTTGTTATTAATGAAATGAAGTCTTATTTCCGCTGCATCTCTGCGTTTATGTGTATTGTTGTATTTCATTGTGTTCCTACATAAATCTGGATCAGGGTCGTGCTTCTTGAACGCAATGTGGACCAATTTAATATCCTCCAAAGTCACTGCCTCGACTTTTGTGTGTCCAAAATCTAATAATAAATATGTATTCAAATGAATGGACAAGGGTGACCATACCTTCTTCAAAAATCCTTTAAGCTCTTTTCTTATGCCACCAATCACAGTTTGCCTAGCGATTTCGTGACAAACCAATATGTCCAGTATGAATAATGGTAGAGCATAGGGGGGAATAGAGGTGCCGAAAACCCTGATGTATGAAAATTCCACCTCTACGTACCAGTCGTCCACGGTGCTCAAGTTGGTGGTGATGTTATCTGAAATCCTGGGCGGTGGGTTGCCGAAGATGGAGACATGCATTGGTACCATTACCCAATTGAAAATTTTGTATATGAATTATGTGGCCTTATCTTCCCAAAGTTTTGAGTGGTAAACATGGATAGGCTCAGCCTCATATGGAGTCTAGCTCCAACTCATTAGAGGGAAAGGTGTCATGAAGAAAACAACATCCATGATGTAGGCAGACATAAAAAGTGAAGTGGCCTTCCCATTTTCCCTCTGCATCCGATATTCGGCAATCCGGCTGGTTAAACTGTCTGACAATAATTTGGCCCAGCCAAAGGAATAGCCTTCAGCGACTATATGAATCAGAGGAACCCATGGGAGAAAACAATGTGTGGTGTCCTCCTTCCCATACAACCTACATGTCATCATTGCTACATATTTGAATTGCGGTTCCAAGGAAGAATTTTGAATATACTCTGTTACCATCCGCCCTGAACTTTGCATTGTGCGAGACCCAATCCTTGATCAGTTCAGACAAGTTTCTTCCATATTTCTCACATTATTTCCATTTAAAACCTTCCAGAAACTCAACATTGTGTGATAATTTTGGTGTGGGTGACAATTGGTACATTGCCTACAAATATTCTGGTCTAAAGGTCCCAATGGTCACCTTCTGCTCGCTGATAATAGTTCTAGTCGATATATCCACATGATATAGTGCCCATCGGATCATATCATAGTAGGGAAGGAGTCGTGGCCTGGCCGCTATCTTATGCATCTCTGCTTGAATGACAATTTTGAATTTGGTGGCCAAATCATCCTTCGCATTATCGCTGGAATCATCTGAATAGTTCACCAATTCAGACTGAAGAACCTCGAAGACGTATGACCAAGTTCTGATAGAATCAATACTTCGAGGTGAAGTATCGAAAACATTATCTGAGACTTACCCTGAATTCTTAGCAATCACCTTGGATTATTTTCATGGAGCCATGATAGAGGACTCTGACTTAGCTCTTCTATAGTAAAAATGTGTATACATACAAAAATTAGCCTCATGAGAAAAACTTCTTTGCACAAGATAGAAATGAAATTTGAAACAATGAGAGAGAAAACTCTATATCTCGACCATTTAAAACCTTGGTGTCCTTATGAATAGAATGGTCAAATCGCTTTTAGAGAAAGATTTAGCAATAAAAACAATATCTTTACCTTTCACTTCAGCTCATTTCAAATAAATGCCATAAATGTTTTACGGGTCGTGACACAAGTTAGCGCAAAAAGAATTTAAATTTAGCCTGTAGATGGTCTGTGTTACTATTTGTATTAATGCACTGATTAATTTGTCTTAGCTTCTTTAATTAGGTTTTCTTTAAACCTCAATCACCCTTTTCGGCGTTCGTTGTATTGGGAGATTTCACTCCTATCCTTCGAGCCTCTAAAACCCGAGATCGCGATGACGCAATCTAGTTAAGCAAAAACGTGATTCAGATTAAGTGTTTAATTAATCAGTGTTTAATTAATATCGTGATTTCGCGACTGGAGGCTACGAAGGTATAGTTTCTTGGAAGAGTGAATGTCGAGTCGCAAAACCCCAACATTGTTTAACTACGGTTTAAAATTACTTACCCTTGACACTAACCCGGGTGACTTTTGAAACTATCTCGCAACTTCGCCTATCGATGTTATGACGGTAAGACTTTTGGGGAGAGAAATCGCTAAGATGAGAAATCTCGATAGCACTTAACTAAGGTTTAAGGAACTTTTACTCTCGGTACTAACATGGGTAATCTTTCAAGGTTGTTTCACGACTTTGCGCATCGGGGCTTGGAAACCGTGTGACTTGTAACTCCTGAAGTGCGATATCCCGAGGTATATAAAAGTGAAAAATCTCGTTTAACAGTTAAATGGAAATGAGTTAGGAGTACAACGGACATTTCTACTTCACATATCAGGACTACTGAGATTTTCAATGGGTAAAGGTCATGAAGTAAAAGACAACTTAAAGGCCAACCTTTGATTTTAATAATTACATTTAAACCAGTTGAGAAAGGCGGCTCCAACAATACTTAGGCTCATAGTTAGATGGGATAACCAACGAGGCATTGGAGAGTGCCATTTTAAGATCATCAAAAGAGGTTTGGGAATGTTCATCCCATTGGAATGGGATATCGTTCCGTAAGAGGCGAAGGAAACTATGTGAAAGAGTGGCGTAATCGGGGACAAAGCGGCGTAAAAATTTAACTTTGCCTTGTAAGCTTTGCAGCTGGTGTAAATTATGAGGCGAGGGGGGGGGGCATTTCTGTGATGGCTTGGACCTTGAGGGGGTCTACTATGATTCCTCATTGGGAGATGATGAAACCAAGGAGGTTTCTAGCGGTGACACATAATACGCACTTGAGAGGGTTCAAGTGGATATTGTATTAATGACACCTATGAAAGATGATGCATAAGTCATCGAGATGTTGATTGTGTTTCTTGGATCGACCGGTGAGATCATCCAAGTAGGCGAGGATGATTTGAGCTAGATCATGAAAAATGTATGTCATGGTGCGTTGAAAAGTGGCACCAACGTTCTTGAGGCCAAAAGGCATGACACGATATGCAAAAGTACCCAGGGGGTAGTGAATGCGGTTTTCTATTGATTAGCTAGGTGAATTTGAATTTGGTTATAGCCAGAGAAACCATCCATGAAGGAAAAAGCCTCATGGCTAGCACAATCATCAATAATTTGGTTGATAAAGGGTGTTGGAAAGTTGTCTTTGAGATAGACGTGATTAAGATCATGAAAGTCCGTATAGACGCAGATAGTGCCCTGGTTTTTGTTAATAGGGATGGGGTTGGAGACCCATGGGAGGATTGAGAGTAAGGGCCAGTTGATGAAGCCTATATTCAATAATCGTGGGACACTGGTAGGTGAAATTATATAGTGATTCATAGAGGGATCAAGTACATCTCATCCGTTCATTGACTGAGGTCGTGACATAGTGGATGTCAGTGACATGTGTTTGAGATGATGCGGATGGAAGGGGTTCTCACTGAAAGCTCTGGCATACTGTCGCTAGCGTCTGATGAAAGTGGGGTAGCAGAGGGAAATGGTGGGTGTAATGGTAATATTCTGAACATATGGAACATGCGAAATTGGTTTGCAGTCCTTTGTCGCTAGTGGTAGTACTAGGTGAATTAGATGATTTGATGAGCGGTGTCATCGCTTGAAGGAGTTGAATTAAATTGGGCAACTTGGGAAGAGATGAGCATTTATTGGTGGGGTATCCATATTTCTCTCATAGTGTGCAAGGAGGATGAACTCATGGTGGAAGTGGAGAGGTGGGATTTTTCTTCTTCCTTCTACCCCCAACTATAGCAGTGGCTCTAGCGAGTGGGGGTGAGGGTGGTATGGTTGGAGTAAGTATTGGAATCTGCATTGGGATTCCTTCGGTTTGGGGAGGGAGGGATGGTTGAGGGACCATCACAGGTGGATGTAGATACCATACTGGAATTTCCAGCATCATATTGGGAAGAGTAAGCGTGGCGGCTACCTGGAAATCTTGTACGCACGGTGGGGGGTAAAAAAAGGGGATTTGATTAATGTCTTGGGGGACTGTCTCTCAAACCAGAATGTCACCCTGGGGGAGGGTAAAATCAGGAATAGGTGGAGATGAAGAGTTCTCAGGGGGTCCCTAAGGAAGGATCTTTGCGATGATTGGGGTGTCATATAGTAAGGAAGCCTCTGTGGGAGGAAGGGTATCTCCATTTTCTGTTCCATTGGATGAGATGACACATACTTGCATTGAGGGATGTATGAGTAAAGTTTCTCCATGGTATGTTCCTAAGAAAGATGGGTCTTTGAAAATTTTGAGACCCATATTGATGAGTGGGTAGGCATCTATATTAATGTGGACAAAGGGTAGGATATTATCGATGTTGGAGGAAGGGTTGGGATCGTAATGTGACACTTGGTCGATGGTGAATATCTTACCATTATTGGGGAACATCATTGTGTGAAACATAGAAGAGGCCACAGCCTTCATAGCCTACATGTAGCTACGTCCAAACAATATGTTGTGATCAAGTGGAGTGACGATAACTTCAATTTCAATGAGAATAGTCTTTCCCCTGAGTTCAACAGGGACATTTTGAAAGAGCCCTTCAAGAGAGGATGGTCATCCATCATAAGCTCTCAGAGTGATGGTGGATGGTATGAGCTCAAGGGAGCCAAGTTTCTACCATATGGTTTTGGACATGATGCATGTGGATGCACCTTCATCAATGATGCAACGATGAACTGTGATGTTCTGGATTTTAACCGGTATTTGGAAAGCGACCATAGCGTGGAGAAGGGGTTCCCCACTATCAAGATCAAAGGTGATGAGTTGAGTTAGAGTAGGGTCGACTGCCCCCAGGGAAGAAATTAATGACTTCCATTGAGTAGGATAGGTTTGAAGGACTTATAAAACTGACATGGAAACAGGAGATTGTGCCAAGTCATAAACCAGACTATAATTGTGTTCTTCCCTAGCCTGAGGGTTGTTGATATTCTGTCACAATGGGATATGAGTAATATGAAGGGGTGTTTCAGTATTAGGGCGAAGAATCATCAAAGGTGGTCCAGTTGTGACTGGGGTTGCTTCTGAGGTAGTGGGAGCAAATTCAAGGGGTGCGTTGTATTGATGACTACACGTTTGTAGGAGAACTTCTTCCTCGCTAGCAAGGAGGATAGTGCGATCTACATGAGTGTCAGGGTTTGGATAATGTCCCATATGTGATGGGGCAGGATGCATCTCCTGTTGGGTGTTCATCACCCCTTGGTGTGGAATGGGGTTTTGCAGCACGACTGGGGGTGGTTGTTGCACATATTGTTGTTGAACAATTAAGAGGGGGTGTGAATCAGTTGTTACCGTGCTTAAACAGTTATGCTTCTTTTAAAATATTTACAAGGAAGTCAATGATGATCAAAATAATGCAGAGAAATAAACAAAGGCACATTCAACATTAGTCACATATATGCGAAAGACAGAGATAGATAATTCCTAAGGAAACCCATACAGGGTAAAAACCTCTTTTTCTTTATATGATAAGTCTTATCTACATTCTTTACATTATCATACATATGAGCACCAACTCATTGTGAGGATACAACCTCTATTTTACAAGCTGCAACTTGCTGAGAGCACTGACTCTCTATTTTCTCTAGCACCCACTAGAAGGAAGCACCAATCCCCTGGTTTCTCTAGCACCAACTAGAAGGAAGCACCAACTCCCTGGTTTCTCTAGCACCAACTAGAAGGAAGCACTAACTCCCTGTGTTTAAGAACCCACTTGAACCTTTGAGGACACCAGTCCTCCCTAGCACTTCCCAACCACCCTGAATAATAAATTCTTTGTTACTGAAACTTATTACAGCGATATAAGATAATTCAATGGCTTACCAACCCTATTGTTGTTCTGTTACGTTGCTCTGTCATGTTTGCATCAGTGTCTTCTGCCTTTTATACACTCTGCACCATATCCCTTTGATGCAACCTTCCTCTACCATGCATCTCTCCTCCTGTGCTCTACCTCCTTGCTCACACTTCAATCCTCTCCACGACAACCACACATCTCTTGTTTGTTCATCATTCTTATAGTACCTGTGCTCCTTATGCATGCAATATTCGCAATGCCTCTACATGCACACTCCGTGCCAAATTCCTCCATAACTTGAGTGCTTTATCTGATCATGATCGTGACTCTTCAGATTTTCTAGTCGTTTTCCACCATGCGTCCAGCATCACTGGGTGTTCTACTGAGATTTCTCAACCTCTCTGGCAGTTGAGACTCCTCGTCTTCTTTGGCGCAGTCGAGCTTATGCCTTCCTATGTTTGGGGTGCAAATGCACCTTTTGGATATGCAGCGAGCAAATCTGGATGGAGAGAATCTGTGCTCCCAGATTTACGGTCAGGATTGGATTCTGGAGCCCCCTTGCCATTCTACCTTTAAGCAGAGGGGGGGGTCCGGAATTGGGCACGCATCTCTCGAGCGGCCAGGATTAGAACGGCCAGATCAATGATGCTCAAGCGATTATGGACCCCCTTTTCAATCCCGCCTTTAATTAAAGGGGGGGGGTCTGGAATGGTGGGGTATTGACAAAGGGACCCATTCTTGTCGTGTCACCTTTTGTATCGTTCTCCCCCCCTTGCCGTCTGTTCTCCACCTGACTGTGCGACAAGGCTCATTCCCTTTAGCCCCTCCTCGTCCTCTGACATCTATCCATCTCCCAATTTCTGAAACTCCGAAGTGGTGTAAATCTGCTGATGTCACACGTGGATTGACATGTGTTGAATACTTCCATGTGTCACTCTGATTCATGACTTACATGTTCCCGCAATGTTGAATCAGTCTGACACTTGTCATTACCTGGTTGTGCCACGTGTTCCTAGATGATGTGGTATGATGACATGAGTCGGATCGACGGTCCATATCACATCTTGATATGACGGTTCACATTTAGTTGGGATTTCACACATCGCGATTTCGACACTCTTGACGTTCAGTGTTTTTTGTCACTTCAAAGTTCCGATCCACGAAACTTCGTAATGGAGTCGTATCAACGGTCCAGATTACATCTTGATCTGACAATTGCAATTATGTCGCGATTTCGCACATCGTGATATCGGGATTCTTGATGTTAATATTATTTGACATCTCCAACAATCGATCCTCGAAACACCGAAATGGACTTGAATCAACGGTCCAGATTTGATCTTGATTCAACGACTACGATTGAATCGCGATTTCGCATATTGCGATTTCGACATTCTTGTTGCATTATTTTCTTGTCTCTCCATGTCGCGATTCACGAAACTCCGATATGGAGTTGGATCAACGATCCAGATCAGACCTTGATCTGATGGCTCGGATTATTTCGCGATTTCGCATATCACGATTTCAACAGGTTAGGGAACCCCGTTCCTTTGACTCTCCAGTCAGCGAAATGTTGATTTGTGTCCACGTGTCCTGCCTGAAGATGGATGATCCTCCTTCTTTCGAGATTTTGTGAGCCCTCTACTCCTTTCACTTTAAAGAACGTGCAAGTTCTCCTCGATCCAACGGTGGTTGGACCCTGCGCTCGGATCTAACGCTCGAGATCTATCCTCCATATCTGCACGCTCCTCTTGTCTACATTGAGATCTGACGGTCATCAGGAATTTTGAATGGGATCCAATGATCACTGACGCTTCTCCTCCAAGCTTACACATCCTCCTTACTTGGAAGAATTGCTAAGTGTCAAAGGCCTCGACCTTTGATCCACTTGTGATCCTAAGTACGCTATATCCCTTGAGCTTTAGCCACGCGTTAACCTCATCCCTGGTGCACACCTACGCACTACATTCGACTCTATGCTAATTCCTCCTGAGCTTACTTTGCTCTTGTTTTCCCATCGATGCACACTCTGATCCTTCCATCAATGACAAGTGCATACTTCCTATAAAGCATGCCAACCATCCTCTACACTATCTCTTCTGATCTTCTCGATCTTGTTCTGTAGCATCTTCCCAAACTACTTCTGATGCCCGTCTGTTACATTCTTCCTATACTCATGCCATCTTCACTGTTGTACTTGCCATCAATGACAAGCATATGCTACCTGTTAAACATTTTCCAACAATTTTTGTGGAGCCTACTGAGGGGAAGACGGTGTTGGGGGACATGTTCCATTGCCAGATTCTTTCATCTATTTAAATTCAACAATTTGAGGGAAATGGTGAATATAATGGCCATACTCACTACAAAGGGAACAAGGGAATTTTGTCTGAAGATTGTTGTTATTCTTAACTTGGAATTTTTTGTTATTGCCCCCTTGGGGGTTATGCTTCCCCTGATTCTGGTTTCCCTCAACAAGTTGGTTCTGTTGAGGGTGATTTCCTCCTAGTCCTGGAGTATTATTGTTTCGGTTTTTTCCTTTATTTTTGGAATTATTCGACTGATGGGTCAGATTTTCTGTATTCATCTGTTCAAAATTTTGATATTGTTGAATGGGAGAGGGTTGAAAAAAATTAACCCCAGTGTGTGGGTGTCCTTATGATGGAGCCATGGGATGTGGAGGGCCAGGAAATGGAAAGTACGAACTATTTGGTGGCAATGGTCTGTAGGGTACATAGGAAGGCATAATGCTTTCACTAGTGCTTAAGGTGTAAGTTGAGGTAGAGGGGGTACCAGAATTTGGTTGGACAACTGGGCGTATTGTGGGTGCCCGTGGTGGTGCACTTAAGGGTGGAGGAAGGACAACAGGGTATGGTTGATGATAAGGGGGAGGAGGATAATAAGGATCTCCTCCATATACCGATGGATATTGAGGTGTTCCATACATAGGTGGTTGTGGGGGGTGTAGATTGTGGTGTGTTGTGGTACCAATCAATCCATCCGCTGAGTGAGACATCCCAAGTTTGTCCTAGATGAATGGTATGTGTCTCAGGGTGTCAAGTAGTACCGTATATAAGTATCCTGATTGTGAATAAATGAGTTCAAATTGTTGAGCCTTGCTGATGGATTCTTCTTCACACTGGGGGAAGGTGGTGGCAAGGAGGGAAACAAGTGATTTGAGAAACCAATTGAGGCATTGTTGCTTGGTGGTTTCAGCTTTGCATAGACTACATCTTTGATTCCATTCGTGAATGTGGTCAGTGATATGTGTGGCGAAGGTTTGTTTAAACTCTAAGAGCAGTTCAAGACCATTGTCATGAAAAATTGGTAGTTGAAATAAGGTCAAAACTTCTTTGGCCAAAGACTCAAAGGTCACATGGGACCCAAATTGTTTTTCTACATACCACTTGGTTGATGGGCCACTGAGCATGCATTGGAATAACCTTAATCAGATGGAATCGTCCATGATGCTATTTGAAGAGTGTCATAAGTGGAAGGTCATGATATGGTTGGTCGGATCATCTCCCTCTTTTCCTTCAAACTTGGGGATGTCTGTAGGTAGTTTGGTAGGCATTATAGGCCATGTGGGATCATGTAATATAGGATCATTGGTGAGCTTTGTCAGATCCATTATATTGAGGGAATCCAAGTATGGTATCTGGGGTGGCGGTGGAGGATTAGTTCCAACCATGGTGTGACTATTTTGTGTACATGCCCCTTGAGGGGGGTTAGGTGGGGTTCTACTTCCTCCTTGGGAATAAGTGTTCCCCTCGCTTCATGTAAAGGAGAGCGAGTGGATGGTTGACCTTGGGAAGTGGAGCCAAGTAAATTCAAGCCAAGCAAAGAACATCCTAAGACAATAGCACTCACAGTGGTGTGAGAAGGTGGAGACGATGAGTTCGCAAGATTAGGAAATCCCCCTAGAATGGGAGGGAGATTTAGCAAGCATATGGAACGACGAGGATTTTGTTTGTCCCCTATGATGTCCGACTAGCAAAGTGGATGTGTGCAAATGGTGATGAGAGCAATAAAAGAACAAGAGTCTTTGTTTATAATTTTTGGACCTTCACAATATATCTCGCAATCGCATGTAATCACAAGAGAATCATACATAAATCAATTGATAAAGAAGCATACATGTGGGTAGGTATATTTTGTCCGCATGGGAGAACAAAGAAAACAAATGATCGTGTCCTAAAAATATGTAATGTCCTACCTCTCAAAATAGCACTGGACCTTCTAATAGCATTCAACAGTGGGGTCTGAAGCCACCGGAAGATGAACTAGTGAAGGATGAAACAATCAGTTATAATGAGGGGTAGAGGAGGAATATCCTGAAAGAGTTGGCGATATTTCCCAATAGCCACACAAAATCTGATCAAGGTGCAATTGCAACCCACAATTTCCACCTGGGTAGATGTCCCAAAATTTGGTCACTAGGTACCTCGTTCAAAGTGCGACATTTAGATTTTCGGCCTCAGAAATGGGCCACGAGCTGGATCCCATCCAAGAGGTGGGTGCCTCAAGGGGGAACGCACATAACAACCAGACCTCAGCCTTCGACCCTTCACATGTATCTCCCTGCCTTATGGTGTTAGGAACACTTGACTTGGAAGATTTAAAGTTCCCTATTTGACAACTTCTATTGTTTAAAGATGTGAGAACTAGATAACGGGGAGTTATTTGGATGCCTATCCCCAAGATCCTACCTAGACTGAAAAAATTATTTTGGCATCTCTTGTGGAGGAAAACTTAGTGAGTTTTTAGAAAAAATTTAGATGTGGTTGTTTTATAGATTAGGGGTGTGAACCAATCTCATTGAATTTAAGTGGGAGTGGATAGTTTCGTCAAGAAAAGGGTGGGGTGTTTCGGGATCCCTTTGGAGGAAACTTACTTCAACCTCCACGATTCTAGATGAAAACTACGTGAGTGAGTAGTGACTTTGTGTGTGAACAAGTGAAAGTGTGCCAAATTTTTAATAAGTTAGGTGTCACCTTGCTGCATGTGGACTTTCTGTGGTCCTCACAAGTCTCGATTACCTAATTTACTAGATACCATTGGTACAACCTTGCAGAATTTTAAAGTCCCTAGAGAAGTAGCATGTGGACATATGGGTCCTTACCAATACTTTAACTCCCTAGTGTGATTTAATGTAAGAAATCTTCAAAAACTATCCTAGATTGTGGACATGTGGGCATGTATGGGCCCATTACAAAACCTTTAAACTTTCCTAGTGATGTAATAGAAGAAAGTAAATTCAAAAACTATACTATCTTTGTAGCATGTGGGCATGTATGGGCCCTTAAAAATTTAAGATGTGTTTGAAAAACAAACTAAGAGGAGTCCCGAGGGGGCTGTTGTCTTCTCCTAAATATTTTTTCTTTAATGGAAATGAAATTTCCCTTCAATTGTTTTTTCTGATTCTCAAGATCGCTATATGGTGCAAGAGAAGAGCATACTAAAATATTGGCGTTCAACTTTTGGTCCCAATGCAAGTGGTTATATATGTGATATATAATGATTCCAACTTAACTTTAATCAAAGAAAGCCATCCATGTGGAAAAATGAAAGAAAAAAAAAGATAAGCATGGATTTTAACCCCCCTAAGTGCCTATGTTTTGACTAACCCTTCATGTGGAGAGGGGATCTAACTGTGGTGCATATTACAATTTGCATAGAATCAAGCTTAATTAGGATATTAGCCTTCAACAGATCACAAAAACCATTACAATCTGTGAATTTTTGGACAGATGCACGGGTCTCAGAGTAGGCAGGGCACATTTGGCACCAATGCGCAAATAAAAAATGACCTGTTGGCACAGGTGCGCAGAATGTGCTGAGAAACACAATGGGTTTGGCACACATTCTCGAAAAATGTGCCTGTGGGTAGAAATACCCGTACACTTTCTGTTACATGGCTGGGAAGAAACTTTCAAATGAAATTCTCTCATCTCAGCTCCGAATTTAGCTTTTTGCAGACAGACATGGGACAGTTATGGTTCCTACAAGTTAAATAAACCAAAAATGAGTGCTCAAACAACCCAAATGTGGAGGAAATTGATACCTATCCCCAATGGAGTCGCCAATCTGTTGTATCCTTTTTGTCACCTAAATGATCAAAAGAAGGACACTTAAGTGGCATAAATGAGTGTAAGAGTTAGAAACATCAAGCACAATAAGAAAATAAACAAAAAACTAAGCTAATAACAATAAAAGAAACTAAACTAGAGTGCATAAGGGAAACAAAACAAAAATAAACAACATTCATGCCACCAATGGATAAGTTGTATTAGTGGGAAAACACCAAAGAGAAAGGGATACTTATGGGTCCCTTCTTCCTCCAAGGAAGGGCTCTTGAACCCCCAATGATTGAGCTCTTCTTACAAATAACAAACTAGAAGAAAATGGTGAAGAAATCCAAATCTCATTCACTCAAGAGGTGATGTGAATGGATAAATGAGATGATGCTTGTATGCTCTAATGAGGAAAGAGGTTCCTCCAAGAGAATATAGGCAGCATAACAATACAAATGAATTCTTAGAAATATAGTGCACCCATGGCCTCTTTTTATAGCAAATATTTGAGGCATTATTCAACTATTCTTTAGTGTGAACAAGGGGCTCTTTAGGGAACCCTTAGGTATTTGACCAGCCTCCCACTTGAGTTTAGCTCGGATTTGGGTGTCAAATCAACTTGGGAGATGAACCAAAAGTGGGTGGAAAGATGACCAAAATCATAAATGCGTCGCTCTGAGGTATATGTGGCTTTTTGCGTCCATAGTCGCGCATCGAGCGCATGTGTGCTTTTCCAAAGTTTTCCACTGGTGCACATGCACACGCTTCCTTTGTATTCTTTTCCCATGTTGATTTTATAACCAATTGTATAGTTTTGTGCCCTTTGGAAATGCATTTTTTTTGGGACATGGATGAACTAATGGGTGTTTGGAGATGTTGGATTCTTGTAACCATTTGCGAATGAAATTCCAGTGATAACACTGGCGACTCCACTATTTCAGTTCTGGCTCCTAAAGGTAGACACACAAGGTCCACTTCATTGTTGCCTCTAGCAACACCTGAAGTTGATCCAGAGGAAATTATCAGAAAGGTAAAGACTGCTCAAAAAGGTACCTCCATTGTTGTACCAAGATTTTCTGATAATTTGCATAATCCCTCTTTACAAACTCCAGTAACTATTTTTGATTCTCCTATTATACAAACTGTTGGAGTTTCAAGAAACTTAAGTTTTGGGAGTTTTCCTGCCAATTTCTCCCCTCGTATTCTTGGTTTTGAAGGAGAGAGATTTGACACCCCTTTCTCCCCTGAATTTGTGAAGTGGAAGGAGAGATATTTGACCTTAGAATACTTTCCTACTCCAGACTTTACTACTCCTCCTCTTATTATATTTGTTGTAGTTACATAAGGGGAAACTAATGTTACCTCTAGCCCCTCATCTTTATCTCCTAACACTCAGACTTTTATTTTTTCTCCCAGAAACACAGTTCCAGTTTCCCCTGTTCAAACCCCATCTCCCCCTGGTTCCCCTCCATCTCACATCCCAATGGCAGGAGCTAATCCACCTAGAGACAAGATGGCTGACATAGTGGCTACCAAATATGCCCCTCTCGTCTTACCTCATCCTTTGAATAATCTCTTGGATGAAGGCTACCTTAAGGAGTTTCCCAAGTTCACAAGGGAGGAAAGCATAACTGCAGAGGAACACGTTGAATCCTTTTACAGTTTTGCAGATAATCATGACATCTCGAATCAGTATGTATGGATGAGAATTTTTGTCCATAGCCTTAATGGTGAGGCTAGGAAATGGTTTAGGGGATTGGACCCTGGATCTATTGATGGGATTTTATCTCTAGATGATACATTTTTAAGACATTGGGGGGATACAAAAGTTTTTCTTTATTATATTACAGAGTTTGGGGTGCTTAAGAGGAAATAAGGGGAGTCTGTTTCAGATTTCTCAAAAAGATTCAATAGGATGTATGATAAGATTCCCTTTGAAATAAAACCTGTTGAAACCTCGACCATGGTTACCTATGCTAGTTCTTTTGACCTCGAGTTTTTCCTCCTGTTGAGAGAGAGAAGGGCCACCTCATTGGTCCACATGCAAGATGCAACCCTTGAAGTGGAATATAATCTACTGGCAGTAGACAAACTCATGAGAAAATCTGATAGAGATAGGAGAAGAGGTAAATATGAAGCTTCAGCTTTTGATTCCTCTATTTCTCACCCCCCAAAAGACGAAAGCGCCAGGTTGATAAAATCAAATTCTACTAAGGTGGAAAGTTTGAAGTTGGAAGCAAAGTACATCTACAGGTTTCCCCAAAATGTTGATAATAGGGGTAGCTTAAAAATACCAAACAATGCCCCCCAAATCATCCAAAGAGATCAAATTAATAGATATAGAGATGATAAAAAAATTCAAGCTCCTCTCCAAAATAACTTTGTTACTGACGAAGAAGGAGAGGAAGAAGAGATTGATCCTGAAATTAATTGTATTGGGGGCACCTCCTCATTTCCTCATTTAACCCAATATTGATATGAGGAGTCTCTCATGGATCATTAATTAAATGATCTAAGTAAAGGGGAAAGGGATAGCAATCATCCAAATAAATATAATCTAAGGTCAAAAAAGAAAGAGGGGTGTTATCGGACAAATTGGTAGGTGTGGACACTAACTAATCTCCCTAGATACACCTAGATCTAGAACAAAACACACCAGAACATGACGCTTTCCTTACATTTTAGATATTGAATTTACTAACTAAAGAGGGATAGGTGACATACCATTTAAATGTCTCTTCCTCTCGCCATCGCCATCCTAGCTCCATTCCAACGCTCATACGATGATGAACCTGCAAAAGAACGCAACCAACCAAAGTGATAGTAATAGCGTAAACTCAATATAAACCTATGTATGTGATCAAGGAATCATACAATAAAACACAACAAGCTTTATAGGAAAGAATTATATTACTGTATCATATTGAATGTGAAAGAGAGATTACAACCATGGCCTTGATGTTGTAAGGTCCCTTCCAATTGTCCTTCATTCCCCACACACTTCCATTCCAAGAATTATGAGAGCATAGATCTGATAGTATTCACAATCTATCTTGACAAAGACAAAACTCAAAGACACCCCAACCAAGCTAATAATTCCAAGCCAAATCCAACTTAGCCCAAGSTAATCCCAAAAGATCCAAAGCTAACTTTTTCCATGAGATCTCCTCTCCTTTTATAAGTTGAATAGGATAAGGTGAGGAGGTTAGGATGATCCCACTAAATCATGAAAGCGAGTAAGATCCAAACCATTTGGATGCCACCTCACCATGGAAGTTTCTCCTTCTAGAAGATTCGAGAAAACGCTCGTTTTTCCCACGTGTAATCATTCTCACACCCTGCCTATAGACCAACCTGCGAACCTCTCGCAACCCATCTATGGTGCAACCTGTGAGAATCAAGAATTCTCGCACCCTGCCTATATAGCGGCCTGCAAAATTCCTTTTTTATAGGGTTTTTACAAAGGAAAATGCAACTTCTTTTCTCAAGAAAATTTCTTCTCCCTTCTTTCTTCAGGAACTTAGGCCACTGACCCCTCTGAAGGAAACAGATAGGTTTACATCATTAACGGTCATAGGGATGACAAAAATAATGTGTAACAGAGACCCCCCCAAAGTATGAAGTTAGAACAAAGTGATAGCTGAAATACTTTGTCGAGTGTGTGTAGGGAACAAGGAACAATCGGTCGGAAACCTGCCAACCAACAAGGAAATATAGTACAATAATATATCATCACTGAGGTAGGAATTCCCATACTTAGAATACAAATGAATCAAAGCATAAATGTCGACATGCGAAGATCCATGTCAAGTAAGACAGGTCATGGCCACCAAACATACACTATGGATCCATGCCAATATGACTCAAATCTGAACATAGCCACCAAAAATACACTGTGGATCTATGTGTTAAAGACTTAAATTTGAACATAGCCACGAGACATACAATGTGGATCTTTGCAACAATTCAAACTGGATATACTCCAATGCAACCTGAATATGTCAGAAAAGATCCAGGGTCTTCATCTCCACCACTCTATAGTACGAATCTAACCATGCGAATACATGTGTTGAAGTCAAACATGATAGAAACCATTTGATTACCATCCATTAGTGTATACCATTAACAAGTGCGATGGAAATCACCATTAATGTCAATGACTCCCAAGGTACACTAGTACAATCCAACGAATGTGAATTAATGGACTAAATTCGAACACTCAGTGGAATCTTCCGATCAGGGGTCAATAATGAAAACCCACTATCGAAAGTGAGGAAACCTGCCATTGAGGCATGCAAGTTCCAAGGTACCAATTGGTTTCTAAGTCTAATTCCTGGATAATGAGTTGAAGTCGATAGGAAAAGACTCATCACAGGAGGGCCTTAATGTATCCCCCATCAATGACACGAAACAAGTATCAAGATTTGATGTAGGTCGGAGTAACAAGTGATTCAGGACTGACTCAGGGATGGTCGACGCAATAGAAGGCTTAAAGACTACAGAAATGGCCGATGCAACAGAATGCTTTTCGAGTTGAACTTCATTTTGAACATATTGATGACATGACAATTGTCTTGGAAACACTGACTCAACAACAGGGATCATAGACCAATTTGTAATCTTATAAACGAGTATGATCAGGAGACAAGTGGATTTTCCAACCTAGACACAAGGCAAGTGAAAGGGTGTCATGTTCAAAAGCGACTCTTCCATGGAATACAGGTTTAGACATATTTCTTTCCCAATTTTTCCCCCACCATTTCTGGCGAGTACCTCTTTATTTTTACACAAGCTTGAGTAGGATAGCATATGCTTGTCAATTTAAGCTCATCCTTTGGACGAGTCCCTTGGAGTATGTTTAACGAGACCTAGGAAGGAGTGGTTCGGTCCCATTACGGGTCTTTCAATGTTTGTTTAACGAGTCCAAAGATATAAAAATCAGGGGTTTTTCATGTTTTGAGAGTCTGAAAAACACTTAAAGAGAACTCTCTCAGTTCCTTTTTCGTAAAGTAGTCTTATGAGACCGAAAAAGAGATAAACTATCACTCAACAGACGTTTTCGTCAAATACTTTAATGAGCATGAAAAGAACAAGATCGTTCGGCAATTTTTCATGTTTAGAGAGTCTAAAAAGAGCTTAAAGGTGACTCCAGGTGGTTCCTTTTTTGTGTAACCTTTACGAGTCCAAAAAAGTGATAAAAGTATACTCGGTTACATTCTCACATATTTACAAGCGCGAGAAAGAACAAAGACTAAGATCGATAACTTATTCTCATGTATTTACGAGCATGAGAAAGAACAAAGACTAAGCTCGGGATTGTTTTCATTTTTACGCAAGCTTTAAAACAAAACAAAACTATGCTTGGACCTTGTTTCATTTTTACACAAGATTGAACCAGAGGAAACTATGCTTGGACCTGGTTTCATTTTTACACAAGCTTGAACCAGAGGAAACTATGCTTGAGGTAAGTGGTTTCATTTTTACACAAGATTGAACCATAGAAAACTATGCTTGGACTTCCCAATGCATAACACATGGATGGTTGGTACTTAGCCCCCAACTTAAGAAACTAGTGGCTCTACTTCAGCATGAAGTCCAGAGGATGAAAGTATTTCCCCCCAAGCTTCGTTTCATCCAACGACAAAGGCGGAGGAAATGAAGCTTCAAACACTAGACGAAGGACTTGACTCAAACAGAGAGGGGGAAAACTATTTCATTTTTTTTTAACGAGCTTGACACATAAACAAGAACTATGCTTGTAACTTCTGTTTCATTTTTTAACGGGGTTTCCACAGAGATGAAAAAATTGTCCTCATAACTGGTTTCATTTTTTAACGAGCTTGAAATCAGAAAATCATTCTCAAAGACCTTTGTTTCATTTTTTAACGAGGTTTTCTCATAGATGCAAAAACTATCCTCGGTGTCTCTCTTATTGATCATGGATTCCAAGAGGACAATGCTCCGGAATGACACCATGTCAAGGGACAAAACTCAGTCATGGATTCCAAGAGATCTTCACTAGACGGAAGGAACACACTCTGGAAGGACACCATGTTGAGGGTTGCGACAGGAGTAAAGAGATCAGGCTCTAAGAACCATATCGAAGAGATCACCATGTCAACTATGGGATCTAAGTCATTAGAAGTTGAAGCCATGGGCGACAATGCCACATAATTGACCTATGGAGGGGGTAATACCGTATGCATATAAGAACCATTTAGAGAGGAAATCTAGTAGGGGTCAATGAATGAAAGTTTATCAACAGTCACAACCCGTCCATTGTGAGGGAAAGATATCACACGAAAAAGAGTAGACAAAATAACTTTCATGGAATAGACATAATCTCTCCCAAGGAGTAAAGAAAAATCCAAGGGGTCATGGACGACCATGACATCAATAAAGACAGTTTTCCCTCCCAAAGTTACAGGAAACTGAGGAAGGGTCCCTAAAGGTTGACTAGTTATTTTGTTAAAAGATAAAAGATTATGCATAACTGGCGCAAGTGGAGGACAACCCAAAGCTTGCCAAGCAAAAGAGGACAAAATACTAATGGATGCACCTTCATCTATCAATGTCTGAGGAACATATCGACCACAAACCTGTACTGTAATCTAGAAAGTAATGTGAGAGGGAAGACGAGGTCCAGTTAACACACCCCAATCAAAGCGGATGGCCTCATAACTTGGAGGGGGTTCCACCGGAGAAGGAGGAATAGCCCCCGGCATGGTAGATTTTGTATCAACGAGAAAAACGTGGGAAGTATCGAGTTTACTCTTGAGCAGGAGAGTAGGATCGACCAACAGAGAGATCAGATCGACCACTTGGGTTTCATTCTCCAAGGAGAGAATGGGGTCGATAGATGGAAATAGATCGACCACTTGGGTGACACTCTCTAACGAGAGAGTGGGATCGACCGAGGATGGGATCAGATCGACCGCTTTAGTTTCACTCTCTGAGGGGAAAATGGGATTGACCGAGGATGGTATCGGATCAACCACTTTGTCAACTGGTTCAACTAAGGACGTGACCAGATTGATGACATGATCAACCAGATTGACTGGTGAAGGGACTAGAGTGATCATTCCATCAACTATAGGGGGTTCAAGAGTAAGATTGCGATAAGAGGCTAGAAGTTGAGGCTGTGAAACAGGTATGTCTTCTAGTAATTTCGAGGGTTCATCCATACGAGGACAAAGGTGAGTGAGATGGCTCCCTTTGCATATCATGCACGCGAACTTGACTCTACTTTTCTTCTTCCCAATGGTATCTTGACTAGTTGATGGTAGGTCATCAACGTGTTGCTCAGAGTCTAACGACGTGGGTTGGCGAGGGTATGTAGACCATGCTTCTATAACCTTGGATAGACTAGGGAAATCCTTAAGAAGATGGCTACCCTTACAAAGTTTGCAAGGGTACTTGGGCTTATGAGTTGTTTGGGTGATCTTGACATCATCAACACTCCTAGCACGATTAACAATAACTGGTTGTTTTCCAACATGTTTGACAGTGGTTGGAAGTTTGGATCCTTGCTTAGTTTTCTTCTTCTTCTTATTCATCGGTTTACTAGCTTCAGAACTTTCACTCGACAAATAATATGAAACGAAAGGTGACCTTGCAAGAGAAGAAGATGAAGAAGACCTTACTGGTGAAGACGGTGAAGGATCAACTTGAGGTTGATGTTCTTGTGGGGAAGTGCTTGTGACTGAAGAACTAACTTCATTCGGGATTACCTGAGTGGAAAACAACCATACTGGTAATCCAATAGTGAGATCTGGAAGGCTCAAAGTAGCGATGTGAGGAGGACCAATGTTTCCATAAGAAGGAAAAACAAAAGGTTCCCCTGGAGCATGGGTTCCTTCATTGGTCATTCCAAGAACTGATGCCATTAAATAAATCCAATCTAGAGTCCTCTAAGGAAAACAAACAGCACACACTAAAAATCTAGTAAGAAAACAAGCAAGCAAACAAAACCTTCTCACAATGAATACACTAGTTTGTGATGAAATCTAACGTCGCAAGAACAATGTAAGAAGGGGCTGAGATAGAGTGGGTGGAAAAGTTACGTTGACGACCTGCTTAACAGACTTACACCTTGGTGCAAGCTCCCACACATAATCGTGGGTATACCCTCCAAGGATCTCGAGAGAGTTTGGCCAACGTCGATTCCAGGTACCATGAAGACTTGCCCCTCCACAGTCACCTCATGTAAAGAACCTAGAGAGATAGGCCACTAAGGTTACCAATTACTACAGTGATGCATGGGGAAACAATCGACAGTCCGATCCATGTGCAAGGGAAAGGTATCTAGCCCGAAATCAACTTGAAAGGCTTCCACTCAACATTGTGGGTATACCTCTCAAGCGACCCCCATAATACACGCAATCTCTACACCAGTACGGTTGCCAATTTTGTTATCGGACAAATCGGTAGGTGTGGACACTAAATGCTCTCCCTAGATCCACCTAGATCTAGAACAAAACACACCAGAACATGACACTTTCCTTAAGTTTTAGATATTGAATTTACTAACTAAATAGGGATAGGTGACATACCGTTTAAATGTTGCTTCCTCTCACCATCTCCATCCTATCTCCGTTCCAATGCTCATACGATGATGAACCTGCAAAAGAATGCAACCAACCAAAGTGATAGTAATAGCGTAAACTCAATATAAACCTGTGTATGTGATCAAGGAATCATACAATAAAACACAACAAGCTTTATAGGAAAGAATCATATTACTGTATCATATTCAATGTGAAATAGAGATTACAACCATGGCCTTGATGTCGTAAGGTCCCTTCCAACTGTCCTTCATTCCCCACACACTTCCATTCCAATAATTCTGAGACCATAGATCTGATAATATTCACAATCTATCTTGACAAAGACAAAACTCAAAGACACCCCCACCAAGCTAATAATTCCAAGACAAATCCAACTTAGCCCAAGGTAATCCCAAAAGCTCCAAAGCTAACTTTCTCCATGAGATCTCCTCTCCTTTTATAAGTTGAAGAGGATAAGGTGAGGAGGTTAGGATGATCCCACTAAATCATGAAAGAGAGTAAGATCCAAACCATTCATATGCCACCTCACCATGGAAGTTTCTCCTTCTAGAAGATTCAAGAAAACGCTCGTTTTTCCCATGTGTAAGCATTCTCGCACCCTGCCTATAGAGAAACCTGTGAACCTCTCGCAACCCAGCTATGGTGCAACCTGTGAGAATCAGGCATTCTCGCACCCTGCCTATATAGCAACCTGGGAACTTCCTTTTTATAGGGTTTTTACAAAGGAAAATGCAACTTCTTTTCTCAGGAAAAGTTCTTCTCCCTTCTCTCTTCAGGAACTCAGGCCACTGACCCCTCTGAAGGAAACATATAGGTTTACATCATTAACGGTCATAGGGATGACGAAAATAATGTGTAACAAGGGGAAGCTTGATATTTTTGACCATCCTACCAGAACTCAGAAGCTTGCTAAAGAGGTGGTAGACACCAATAAATAAAATAAGGTGAAATACCCCTTGGCAGTGGAATCAGAATCCAATTCTTTGAATCCCGTACAATACCTCTTCTCTGTCCTTAATGAGTTACTAAAAATGAAACAACAAAATAATCCAGATCCCTTCTAGTTGGATATCAGTACTACATATGGGCGGATTATTCCACAAAATGTTTCCACGTTTCCACCCCGATCAGTGGTCAAAGGCCTTATCCTAGAAGTGTAGGAGATTTTGAAGCCTCCCTCCTCATATATCTTAGAGAAGGAGTTTCAAAAGATTAGGATCCTTGTACCTCTTTAGGGGTTGATCGAGTTTGAGGACTTCAGAAGGTGCCTCTCCAAAGCGTGGCAGCCCGAACCTTCGTCTCATCCCACAGAGTCAGTCAACCTTCAATATGAAAAGATGACTCTTATACTAGGCCCTTTGGTAGAGGATAGAGATGATTCCTCACCTCCCTTTTATACATCATTGAACATCCATGATAAGGTATTCCAAAATTTCTTAATGGATTTAGGAGAATCTTAGAATATTATGCCTAAAATTGTCATGGATGAGTTGGGGGTTAGAAGTTACAAAAAACTACCATGACCTATATTCATTCAATTCCAGGAAAGTGAAATGCCTTGGGGTTATTAAAGACCTGGTCGTCTCCTTGTTCCAGTTGCCAATTAAGAGTGTGGTCATGGATATAGTGGTAGCTGATGTTCCTCCTAAGTTTTGGATTCTTTTTTCTAGATCATGGATCAAAATACTAGGGGGAACTTTGCAAATGGATCTGTCATATGCCACCATCCATGTATTTGGAGGGGAATATAGAAGACTTTATAGACAATAAAAACTTGCCTACATTATCAGTGATGAAGCCAATCCCATCAACCACCCCATTTTCTCAGTCGATATTGATTTAGGAACCAATATTTTGTAGCTATCTGATGTTCGTCATCCTCCTATTGAAATTAGAAACAAGCCTATTACCTTTTGCAAATATCCTTCCCCCAAGACGTCTGTGTGGAAAATTTGTTTTATGGAGCCTGTTCTAAGGAAAGTGTTGGTGTTGGATTAGTTTTTATTTCCCCCACCCAAGAAACCATATATATGTCCTGCAAGTTGGAATTTGAAACAACAAACAACGTGGTATAATATGAGGCTCTTGTCTTGGGTTTGAGAGGTGCCAAAGACATGAAAATTGAGGAGCTAGCAGTGTTTGGAGATGCCGAGTTGATCATTCATCAAGTCATAAATATGTATCAGGCTAAGCACCTAAGGTTAAGGACCTATAGAAATGAAGTATGGGATATGATTGACATTTTCTTCTTGGATTTTAATATTTCATTTGTTCCAAGGTAGGAGAAATCTGTGGCATATTTCTTGGCGGTCTCAGCAAGTAATTTCAAGGTCCCTTCCCCCCCCAAACTCAAGAATGAGGTGGAGATAAAATATAGACCCTCTATTCCTGACAACGTCAAACATTAGAAGGTATTTGAGGATGATATTGATATTAAGAAGTTCCTTGAGACCGTGGATGAATTTTCTAATATGCATATTGATCAGGATCGAGAGTCTGAAGAAAGTCTGCATGCTGAGGATTTTATAAATAAGATTGATAACCATCATATTGTTCAATTACCTAGCAACCACATTCCAAAGGGTCTTGTCCCTTTGGAGAGATTGTTTGACAAAAATGATGTTGTTGTAAAGGTTGAAGGATCAGTTGAATAGGATAAGGTGACTAAATGCAATCTAGGGACAAAGGAGGATCCCAAATAGGTCAAATTGTCTAGCAGCTTAAAGAACAAAAGTTGAATATGTCAGATTCTTGAAGGAGTTCGCTGATGTTTTTTCTTGGAAATACGAGGATTTGAGAACATATGACACCAGTTTCATTGAACAAAAAATCCCTTTGAAATAACATGCCAAAACTTTCAAGAAGAAGCTTAGACAATTAAATCCCATGCTATTGTCGATTATGGAAAAGGAAGTCAAGAAGCTGCTGGATACACAAATCATCATCCCTTTGAGATTTTCAAAGTGGGTGTCTAATTTGGTGTCTGTTAGGAAGAAGAATGGGGAAATCAAGTTGTCTGTTAATTTCAGAAATTTGAACAAAAGCTCCAAAAAGGATAACTACCCCTTGCCAAAAATGGATCACATTTTGCAGAGAGTCACTGGTTCAACCAAAATGTCTATGGTCGATGGTTTCTCCAGGTACAACCAGATCTCTTTATTTCCTAAAGATAAAAAGAAGATAGATTTCATGACTCCTTGGGGCACGTTCATGTATGCTAAAATTCCCTTTGGATTGATGAATGCAGGAGTGACCTTCCAACGAGCCATGAACATCGCTTTCATTGGAGAAAAGGAAAAAAAAATGGTCATCTATCTGGATGACATTACAGTGTTCTCTGGGTCTGATAAATAGAATATTTATCATATAAGGAAGGTTTTCTTGAAGTGCAGAAGGTTTGGTATCTCCCTCAATCCCAAGAAGTATTTATTTTCCATGCAGGAGGGAAAATTTTTGGGGAATATTGTGTCATTTGAAGGGGTGAAAATTGATCCATGCCGAGTAGAGGCCATCCAGTCCTTGTCGTTTCCCAGAATCAAGAAAGAGGTTTAGTATTTCTTGGCTAACATCAATTTTTTGAGGAGATTCATTTGTAATTTTGTTGAGTTGGTTAAATACATTACAACCATTCTCAGAAAGGGGAATGAAGTGAAATGGGTTGCTAATTCTAGAAATTCTTTCAGCCAAATAAAGAGGGCGTTGATTGAAGAACATGTGCTCATCATCCCAGGAATTTCTGATATTTTCCTTCGCTTCATCAGATACATTAGTTGTTGTTTTGCTATAGATAAATTCAAATGGGATGGAACAACCTATTTCCTTTTTCAGTAGAGCACTAAGAGATGCAAAAATGAGATATGATATCATGGAAAAACAGGCTTACGCTTTTGTGAAATCCCTCAAGTCTTTCATAATCTATATTCTACAGTTGAAAATTATTTCATATGTCCCCTCGGCTTTAGTAAAGGATATACTGATCCAACCCGATATAGATGGGAAAAGAAGCAAGTGGATCACCAAGATTCTGGATTTTTACCCAGAAATCAAACTCACAAGGTTGGTGAAAGGTCAAGGTTTAGCCAGGTTACTGGCTGAATCAAATTATGAGGCATTGGGGGTTATTTTCATGAATATAGACTCATAAAATTAGCAGCCTGAGATTGCTGGTGAAGACTCTCATGACAACCCCAACTTAGCAGGATGCCCCTGGTATAAATATATCATATACTTTCTGCAGAAGTTGAGGCCTCCTGATGGTTTAGACAAAAACAAGGCAAGAGCTTTGAAACTCAAAGCAATCAAGTATTGTATCATTGATCAGGTGTTGTACTAGAAGGACCCTCTGGGAATTCTATTGAGATTTCTTGACCCACAAGAAGCCCAAATGGAAATGATTGATTTTCATGATAGGTCATGTGGGGGACATCATTTTTGGAGGACCACAGTGTATAAGAACCTTAGAGCTGAGTATTTCTGGCCCAGTCATTTTACTGATCAAATATCAGAGCCTGTACCAAGTGTCAAAATTTTACTGGAAGGAAACAACTCAAATCGTTGCCTTTGAATCATGTAGTAGTTTTTGGACCTTTTCAGCAGTGGGGTATTGACTTCATTGGAGAAATCCACCCAGCCTCAAGTGGCCAACACAGGTGGATTTTGACTGCCACTGATTATTTTACCAAATGGATAGAAGTAATCCCCACACGGAGTTCCTCTCATAAAGTAATCATAAGTTTCCTTGAAGACATCATGTCCAAACATGATCGTTACAGACAATGTCGCCTCTTTCATAATTGAGCATTAAGTAATTGTTGTGAGCAATATGGGATCACACTAGTCCAATCTACTCCATACTACCCTGAGGGAAATGGATTAGCAGAGTCTTCTAACAAGAGCCTCATAAATATCATCAAGAAGTTATTAGAAGATAATAAGAAAGCCTGGGATTCGAAGATGAAGTTTTCATTTTGGGCCGACAGAGTTACCACAAAAAGATCATTGTCCATTTCTCCTTTCCAGCTAGTGTACGCCATTGAGGCAATATTTCCTGCTCAACTTGCTTTTCCTGTGGTGAAGTTCCTCCAGGACTACCAAGGAGAACCCGATGACATGGTTAGGAGTATAGTGCATTTGGTAGAAGTGCAGCAGACCAGGGAGCAGTTTATTGACAAAGCACAAGACCATCAGCAAAAAATAGAATGAGCTTTTGACAAGAGCGCAAGCAAGGACAATTTCCAGTTGGGGGATCTAGTGCTCAAATGGGATGCACCCAAGCAAGACAAGGGAAAACATGGTAAATTTGAAGCCTTATGTATTGGCCCCTTCAATATTTCTGAGGTTTTTCTGAACAACACTTATGAATTGCAGAACTTGGAGGATTCCAAGGTTTTGGGTGGTCATGTCAATGGGAATTTTCTCAAGAATTTTTTTGTTAAGGCTGTGACCGGCGTTCCCCATTGTAAATACCACTCCATTTTTGTTTTTTATTTTATTTTTTCGTTTTCAATAAGAGAATCCATAACCCAATAGCTAAGGAACTGAAACTGTGCATTCTTGGTAGCTCGTAGGGAGCATTCCATCCCCTGTGGAGCCAAATGTTGTCACATGAACTTGTCAGAGTCTTGTGGGTTCATGGTTTCTACCTAAGTCTGCAATTTTTCCCTGTCTCTATCCTTTTTGAATCGGAAAGTCTTAAGTTTTCCCCCTTTCGTCATGTAAAGTCATCTTCTGTGTGCCCTTGTTCATTTGTGCACCCCATATTCCCTTAATGTCCTACCTGAAAGGAGTCTCGGCCCCAAGCCCCTCTATTTTCCCCAAAGGATGAACACTTGTCTCATTTTTCAGTCACCGGTCTTCCTATTTTCCCAGCCCACAGCTAGTCATCCAGATTATTGATCGTGCAGACCGCAACCATGGACACAAAGGGTGACATACAAAGCAACCCATTTTGGGCTTAAAAGCAGCAAACCATTTTAATATTTCAGCAGGGGAGATTCCAGGAGTAGCTCAAATCAACAACTCACGGGAATTCGAAAGTTCAAAGTCGCATGAAGTATAGCACCAGAGCATAAGGTCCAAAGACCAGAGGCCCAAAGTGAGCATGAGTCGTTGATCTCGAGGGGGACAGGTGGCATCTGATCCAAGTGTTCAGAGAAATGAGATTTTGGAGTTTCAAAGTGACAAGTGCATAAAACTTCTGGAGAGTCGAAACCCGAACTCCCGAAGCAATCGTGGACCATTGATCTCAAAATCAGGAGGGAGCCATTGATCTTAGCATCAATTCCTCCCCAAGGTCTCGAAGGCCCAAAGTGGCTAAATGGATGAAGTGAATCTGAGTCATTAATCAACAATAGCCACACGTCGTCAGATCCCTAAATCCGGTGGATTTTCTTGGGGCAAGTAAATTTTGACTATTGAGAAATTTGAAGCTCGTAGCCATGAAGGGATCTCAGCCATTGATCTCAGGAGGGCCACATGTCATTGTCACCAGATCAGCGGCCACAGTCTATTGCGGGAACACGACATGCCAAGGAAATATTTTTCTTGAGCAGTCCTGCAATGGAAACCATGGTATGGCAAAAATACTATGTGGTGAAATGTGATGGATGGCGGGCCCAAAAGAATTCTGAACCCAAACCACCTCTGAGTGGCCCCACAATTACATGTTTATCTGGCATCCTATTTGAGAGCAGCAAGTGGCTACGCCCTTGAGTATTAAGTCTCGTTCAATCTCCAAGGAAAAGTAGTTAATGGAAGGTAGGTTGGGTGGTTGAAACCTCGACTCACCTCATAAATGGAAGGCATGGAAGGCTCGACCGTGGGGATTGAACCGTCAGCCCGTGGTACCCTTGGGAGCGAATTTCCCTGAAGACCCATGCCTATATGAGCTCATGTCTAATAGAGGAACACACATTCAGTCTGACAGAAGAAGTTGTTGACACAAAGCTTTGACTGTAGTGATGAGATCACACTCCTGATAGTCGGGGACTGTTCTAAGTATAAATAGATAGATTTTATATTTTTTTATGTTTGTCAAATGGTTGAGAAGAGCTCCCTATTTTGTAATGTTTTGATGTCAGAACTGTTCTCTGGTTATATATCAGATTTGAGAATTTTAGATTAATAGAAGTCAGCCTCTTTTCATCTCTTTGTAAAAACTATGCTAAAACACTCAAGCATGGAGGATCCAGTTGAGGGTTGTTATTTTGTTGTAATGTAGGTTTGATTGCAGTGGTATCATGACCAGTTTTAGTCAGCTTCCTTGTGATCGTTTTCCCTCTTACACTGAATGGCTCGGGCATGGAGGATCCAATCGAGTTGTTGTAGCTACATGGTGATGTAGGTTTGATCATTTTTTTGTTGTGACTATGTTGTTTGGACATATTTCAGTGACTAAAGATTGATCTTAAGAGTGATCTTGAGTCTAAGTTTTTCTTCTCCAAGTTGCTTGAAGGCTTGATGCGAATAGAATTATTTTCCACCTTTCTTACTAAGTCTTCCCTCTGCTCACACTTAAACTCAATATACTGATTGAAGTTAGTTATGGCCCTCACTTCCCTATGCATTTCTTGTCCAGTTCTATGTTGAACAACATTCATATATTGAGTTTTTTCCATTGACCTCCAATCATATAAAACCAACATCCACCAAAAAATATGATGGGTACTAGGCTTATCCTCCCGCAATCCGAGGGTGACTTTCAGTGCTAAAAATTTTGATACTTCAATATCAAATTCATTCCTAAGCATTGTTAGCTCTGAAAGGCTTAAGAGATTTGTGCTCTTTCTCCTAAACTTAACACATAGAAGGGTCTTTTGCACAACTCTTGTGCGCCTTCATCAAGTCTAGAACTTAAGTGGTTCTCAGTCTCTCCTTTCCTCGCAGAGTGCTTTTGCATATCTTCACTACCTCTCCTAAGCTTAACAAACTCTATCCTCCAAGGGACTTAGAACTACTAGGAGGGTAGACATGCATACATGAAACTATGCCCACGGTCAAGGAACTCGTAGTTCGTAGCTCTATCTTAAGAAACCATAGGACGCAAGAATTTATGAGTATAAAAACATGTCCAATTCATACAATTTCCTACTTTCCTAATTACACAATCAAGCAGACACAAAAATGGTACAGTATAAATCATTAAGCAAACATATCCATCCTTGCAACATTCATAGGATATCCAACTTTAATTCACAGTACCACTTAAATACAAAAGATATGTGATTACTTATCTATTACAGGTGTTAGCCAACTAACTGACTGTGGGTGTTCATCCTTCCACCTGACCATAGGCTCAAAGGAATTCATTCTTAACACTCTGGCCACCCCTGTTCCAAGCCATGATATAACCAGGGAACTCTCGCAGTTCTCAAGGATTATTTCTCTGTTTCAAATTCTGCTTGGGTTCTGTTCTCTGCAAAATTTCCAATATTTTCTTCTCTATTATGGCCTCGGAAAGGTTTATCATATTCTCACTCAGCATCAACCTCACGACCTTCTCTTCATTATTCATTGGAGAGCTCTATCCATTCTCCTTACTAATTTTTATTATCTCTTTTCCCCAGGATGGTTCTCGACCCATCCCGTTCCTTCTGTCAGAAGGAAACTCAGGTTAGCTTGGTCTGTCATATTCAATGGTACTTCGGGATGACATTCTGTATTTAGATGATGCTCCCATTCATGGGAGTGGTTGACAATTCAACCACTGGTTCTTTCTTCATTAACTGGTTTCTATCCTTGGGATCTGAAGGAGATTTATTATCCCTATTAAGGGAAATTTGGGGTTATTTGATATAATGAACACTCTCTTATAGTTTTCAAATTCTTTTCTCTAGTGATATCATGGCCGGTACTTTCGAGGATTCACCCCCATAGTCAGTTATTGGCAACTCAAACAATAATACATTTACACCGTCCACATGCCTTAGCATGGTAATCCTATTTTATGTTTAATTACAAGCTGGGGGAAACATGGGTGTTACAATTCCCTCCCCCTTAAAGGAACACCATCCTTGGTGTTATTTCTCAAAAACACCTGCTTTCAATAATTCTTGGAAAACAAGCACGTTAATCATAGTCTTATGCGAAAATATTGCATAAAAATTTTAGGAAAAATTCATAATCTTAGCACAATAATTATCTGCGTAGTTTGTGGATTTGTATCCACATGTTTTTTTTTTATCCATGCTCATTTTTTTTCCTTGACATGCCCATTGGGTGCATTATCCCCTTCAATATTTTACAAGAAATATCTTGGTTTCATCTTCCTTCCAGTCACTCACCCTCCAGGCCCAGGCTCAGGCATCCCCTTATCTGCTATACAGTCCCTCAGGTGATCCATATTTCCTTGCCAAGTTTTTCTCGCACAAGAAGAACTACCCATCCTGTGCATGATCCCAATAGTTTACAAGAAATATCTTGGTCTCCTCTTCCTTGCGGTCACTCACCCTCTCGGCCTAGGCTCAGGCATCCCCTTCTCTGCTATACGGTCCCTCGGGTGATCCATCTTGCCTTGCCAAGGTTTTCTCACACAAGAATAATTCCAGAGACTCTATCGAGTCTTACAATTGAGGCAGCCCTTAGAATTGCTCTGTCGAGGCATCTGTCTAGCTTGTGTTACCTCAACACAATATATTCTAGGTGATCATGGCTTACCAAGGGATTCTCATGGCTCAACAGTAGCCATTTTTCATGCTTTTATAGGCTGACATCCTTCCGACTTAACTAAAGTTAGGGATGAAGGTTACTCTCCTTCTCCTGGTACCGTAATAGATAGGGACGAAGGTTACTCTCCTTCTTCTGATACCGTAATAGATAGGGACAAAGGTTACTCTCCTTCTCCCAGAACCGTAATAGATAGGGACGAAGGTTACTCTCCTTCTCCCGGTACCGTAATAGATAGGGACGAAGGTTAATCTCCTTCTGCCAGTACACAAATAGTTAAGGATGAAGGTTACTCTCCTTCTCCTGACTCAATCATAGATAGGGATGAAGGTTACTCTCCTTCTCCCGAGTTAGGCACTATTTCATGCGATTGGATTATACTCTTTCTCATAGTTCTCCCTCAAACTTGAGAGCTCGGTTTCTCATCTCTACACTTCTTCACAGATCTTTCCCTTTTTCACCTGTATCACAGGTATACAAAAATTCATGAGACATCATAAATTTTTAAATTCAAAAATTTATTGTAAATTCGTGACCCACGGATATCCAAATTCCACACTTTGTTTCCATATTTTTTTCGCACAAGAAACAGATTCATAATTATGGGACTTTCCTTCCCATATTGATTTGGATCAACAGACAATTGGTCTTCCTTATGGCTTACAATGCTTCCATATTCAAGAATCCTTTGCTTCTTGCACTTTCAACTTCAATAAGCCAAACAAATTGTTAGTTTCCATGCACATACATTTTATTGCACATTTATAATGTCACCGCAAACAATTTCAGAATTGTGCATGCTAACAATCAAATTCACTTTCTCAGAAAAGAAATACCATTCCTTGTAGTTTGGATCAATAGGAAATTGGTCTTCCTTATGGAATTACAATACTTCCATATCCAAGACCCATTTCCTCCTGCAATTTCAACGTTCCCCAGCCAAACAAATTGTTAGTTTTCATGCACATTACCTTTTCAAAATCAAGCATACTATCAGTCCAAGTCATTTTCATCTATTCAATGATACAAAGAAAAAGGATACATCATCCCGTACCTATGCATCAATTCAGCCTACCAAGTTTTTCAGAATGTAATTTAGATATCAATTGACCTTAATGAATGTGCCAACATTTGTGGCCACGTTCATATCCAATGCACCTTTGCATTGACTTTAAGTTTCCCACACTTTACAGCAAGTACTTTGTCATGGTACGTTGGAGCTTAGCTAAGATTTTCACCATATGGTTTACTCATTCTCATTCATTGTTACAACAGGACTATGTTTCCTGCTACAAGATGATCACGATTCCCAAATCAATATGCATGAAACTCAAAATTTTCACATGAATGAATTTAAGCATTCTTACTCCATTAATAACTAGGGTGCCAACACTCATGGCCACCTAGATTAGTTTTCCTTCAGCGCTTACATAATGTAATAAAAACATTGGAAGGTCCTCCTTTCTTACTGAAAAATCCATTGTCTACCATCTTATTCAACATGCATTCCCTCAATGCATTCCATGTAGCGTGCCATCTATGAACACTTTTGTTTCCAATCATTCCTTGATTGGTCCATGTATCCATGACATATTAGTTCATGAATTCTTCCAAGGATTACAATCGGTCTTTACTACCAGAGGTTCACACCTCCATCATTTAGGTCATCCTTCCTGAATCATACCCTACTTGGGTATTCAAGGCATACAACTTCCTTTCAACGTTCCATACATAAAATTAAGACCGTAAAACATTTCAGAAGGGATTCTTACCCAATCCCTTCATACCTTGTGCCACATAGGCATGAACATTTTTATATCGGTTTTGGTTGTTAGCACCCCTTCTGATATTATCCCATCAATGGTGCTCCATGGGGAATTTTAAATTCCCTTCAACAGTCTTTCAATAATAACCTTCTCATAGTCATCCTCTGATTGAGGTTGTTCATTATTGGTAACTGTCTTTCTCAACAATTCCAATCTATTTCTTTCTACACATGACATACATCATAAGCACATTAGTTGTCACGTAAATTAAAAATGAAAGTACCATAACATTTAAATTAATAAAACATTTTCATACATGTCCTAGAATATATGTATGCACTTCATCACATTATCCTTTATGTTTTCATGAGTGCAATACCGACAGTTCTCAACGGTTTCTGTAGTAATACAATCCTGATCACTTTGGTGTCAAAACATCTACTTCTATTAGTAAGTCATATTTCTCATTCCAGAGGGAACATAACACATAACAACAAAGAGTTAGGGGCTCTCCCCTTCTTCCAATTATTTCTACACTACCTAGGGATTTCTAGCCCAACTGAGTTATCTCTAAAGGCCTTACTTCCTTTTCTTAACATGGCTTCAACCAAGCCTATTCAATCAAACATACTCCTTTATTCATTCATTATTCTCCTATTCATTACATGATGCTTTCAAAATGTAATCCAGGATTTATANNTATATATATATATATATATATATATATATATATATATATATATATATATATAATCTTGTAGTTCACTTCTTAGTTTCTCAGCAGTGACTAAGGTCGTGACTCTGACCCCCTGAGTCCTGAAAAAAGTTTTCACATAGTTCTTCCACAGGGGACTCCTTCAACATGAAACTTCCTTATTGCACGCCCATCACTATCTATGTTGGACTCAACCTTGAGTTAGATTTTATCTTCTACCAAATATTCCCTAAGGAATATAAACATGTGTTGGCCCTTGACCAAGTTTTGAGGAACACTTGATCATATTTGATTGGTTTTGGACATCGACACCCTATCAAAGATGGAGCACCAGGAAAAGTAGAGATCACGGGATCTCGACCCACTTTTGGGGCCCTTTTAGGGTTTTGGGTTACTGTAATGGGAAAGGGATGTCAGCCCATGGGTTTACCCATGTTTAGGCCTATGTTGTAAAGTATAAATAAGTAGCTAGGCAATGTAAGAAGAGTCGATGGCTTAGTGCTAGTAATTAGATCTGTGTGATCAAATGTAAATTCTCTATGCATGATTGTAAGAGGCTCGCAGACCTGAGTGAAAGTGTTGTAAGTGTTGAGTGCATGGATTGTAAGAAGGCTCTGTGCAAGATCTACTCGGGGAAGGAGGATCTAGCGAGGTCCACGTAGATCTCCTGTCCTATGCGGAGTACAAGTTAAGATTTGTGTTGTAATTAGATTGACTGAAGATAATAAAGAAGAAGAAGACTTTGTGGACGTAGCCCTAGGGTAGGGGTGAACCACGTAAACCTGTGTGTCATGCTTTGTGTTTTTACTTCCTTGTGTTTTCACTATCTTGCTAAGTGCTATGCCATGATTAGATAGATTTTCTTATGCTTTGTGATTTACTAGATGTATATGAATAGTATATCTAATGTGTATGAGGATGCTTAGTGCTGATCTACAGGATCTAATATGTTTTGTTGTTGCTAAGAACTGAAATATCTTATATCTGAGCAAGTCCTAGGATGTTTTGTCTTATCTGCAAACAGGGATGATTTTAAGGATGGATTTTGTTTTGAAAATGTAGAAACCTTGGAGAATCTTACTAATCCTTCATATGCCAACTTTAAAGTTTTGGCGATATTTTTGTAAAAATATTCAAATATATAAGGATTTTATATAGTTTTTATAAAAATTTGGCGATTTTTAAGGTAAAATAATTTTATCCTATAGAATTTGGGTGAATCATTTTTAAAATAGCAAATCTCAATTTTGGAAAAAACATGGAAAATTAGCCCATGAGCGAAATTCAGCCCCTAAAATCATCCAGGTCTGCAAAGTACAATAAGGGTAAATAAGTGATGAATGAACGATGCTAAGTGCTCTGTAAAGGATATAATCACATATATGTGTCCCAGCTAAGGTTGCAAACACCTGAGTCTTGTAACCACCCCTGCCTCTACCTTGGGTGAGACTTCATCTGCTTCACAGGTGTTGCCGAAAGGGCCGGTAGTTAGGGTTTTGTTGGTGTGCTCTTGAGCAATGAACCCTGGGTCTTCCCCTATGCCAATAAATGGTTCAGTTGCCGAGACGTGAAACTATGATTCCTGGGAACCGAGGGAGAAGAAATTTTGTGCAAAAGAAAGCTCTGTGCGAAGATTTGTTTCCCTAGTGCACAGATGTTTACTCGACCTGTGAAGCTTTGTGCCAGGAATAAGGTCAGATATGGAGAAAGGAAGATCAGACCCGAAGAAAAGAAGCGACATTTGAATGCTCTGTGCTCTAAGAAAAGTAAAAGTGGAAATTTATGAAAGAAAGAAGTCAGATCTGCAGAAAAGAGGTAAGATTTGTAAGCTTCATTCTCTAATAAAGGTAAGAATAGTCAAAAGTGTTTAGATATGAAAGCTTTGTTCTCTATAGAAGTAAGATAAGTGAAATTTTTTGTTTCTAAAGCATGGATCTAGGTATGTTTGATAGATTATGTCCTAGCTTCAAAACTAGGGCATTAGTAGATGAAATAAAGTGCGATATGAATAGATTTGATAAGTATAATGATAGATATGTTATACCTATGCATAGAAAGAAGGTCTAGACTAACAAGTGGATGCAGGATACTAGAATGATTTTTGTGCAGGTTAGCTACCATGATTCTGGTCTGCAGTACAAAAGAAGTTGGGGAACATTTAAATGAAAGAGAGGGTTAACCCTCTATTACAGTTGCAGAAGACCGGGACATATTACTAAGGAATGCCCTGGTAAAAGACCTAGTTGTCTCTGTTTCAAAGCTTCAGACCATGAAATGTTGGATTTTCCTAGAATGATTGCTAATCTTGAAAGAATGAATCTAAATTAAGAAAACCCTAAGGCAGATCCAGAAATAGTAGAAACTCAGAAGGAATCAGAAAATATATTGCTACAAATGAAAGACACCTTGAATGACCACCAACATGTCAGGTTATCAGAGATCTTCAAAGAAAAGGAGAAAGTCAAAGAAAGAATAGGGGACTTCGACATTGGCTGTATTCTTGATGAAGAAACAAAAGTGAACATTATGCCAGAAAGAACTTGGGAAGCTATAGGAAATCCTGTTATGATCCCTTCCCTAGGAGGAACAAGTTTATTCGGAGGAAAGCTAGTAAACCTATGTGGAAGGATCACCCATATACCTATGACTGTCAATGGAACTTCGACAAAGGAAGAATTTGATATTATTAAATTTTTTGAAGACAACACCCCATTTACCATGCTCATAGGAAAACCTTGGATTGATAGAGAACAAGCCAGACGAAAAGAGAGAGGAGCAGTTTTGGAACAGAAGAAGAAAGAGTTAAAAGACTTTATGATCATAAGGATCGCGGACTTGATTGAAGAATAGAAGAGTAGATCACAGATATTTAATACTAGCAACTCCGATGTCAAGGCTAAGACAACACTAGAGGATCTGCAGAAGATTGAGTTACCTATTTTTGATACAAAAGAAGTATTATCTAGGAACCCTAGGAAAGACTTTCAACAACACGAAGTAACTAAGAACACAGAAGATAAGCATCAGAATGGTAAAATCATTACTGAGACAAATATCACTAGGAAGAAGGCTAGAAAGTTAAGAAAGAAAAGGGATAATAATGTAATGTTATAAGAGGTTCTAGGCAATACTTTGCAGACAAAAAAATTGCAGAATTGGATCTTTGCCGAGATATCAAAACAACGACATGGAGTACTTTTCCATGACGAAGAAATATAGTCGTTAGGTCCAATATATCCATTTGAATTCCACTCCAAACGAGAAGAAAAGTAATAAAGGTTCGTCATCCAACCATTGAAACATGCCATAATGGGTCGAACAAGAGTTAATGAAGGATCATAATCGTTGCCAGCAAACTATTAGTAAGTTTTGCTACTTAGTCCATCGCGCCACGCACCGAGAATACATTTTTCTAAGTGAGAATTTGAGCTTGAAACCTGAGATTAAATCACCCTGAGATCATTTCCTTGTTCCCATACTATTCACTATAGTCTCTGAATTCCTTTCGCACCTGAGCTAGTTGACCCAAGCTTGTATGTCTGATGAGCTCAGCGTTGCTCAGAAAATCGTTGAAGAAGTTTTAATTTACTTAATGACTAAGATATTCATGTTGAAGCGAGGAATGTCTACAGGTAAACATGCATCGTCCTTGGGAGAATTACCATCTTCCCCCTCCACTACTCGAGCAAGACCATCCTGACTGCCTTCGGAAAGACGATCTAAGCTCGGAAACAACTTCACCACTGTGAAGATGATCCCAAGTATCTTGCCTAAGTATATCCCACCACTAAGTGGCACAGTGAATCGAGACACTATACCCAAAGACTTCGACTATACTGTGGTCACAACATACCTCCCAAAAGGGGTGTGTGAAGTTCATGCTGACCAGGATAAGCTCACAGCCTTGAAATTTAGAGATTTTAACCTTGGATATCACAAGGTTTACAGTATGCTAGCCCCACACAAGTACTTAAGTATCACAAAAGGAAGGAACCCAAATATTTTCCCTCAGCAATGGACCCATAACCCCATGCATTCAACCCTCCTCAATGTAATGAAGATTCCACATTTAGGGAGGCATTAGGAAGTGAATGCATGTGTCAGATTGTTGTTGTCCTACTACCACGGAGGATACTTATGGTTGGATCGCCGCATCATGGTGTATCCGATTATGATCAATCAGATCATAGGGCTAAGCATGCAGGGCCCTGACCCATAGGATTTTTACCCTGGAAAGACAGCAGATCACACTCTCGCCCAGTGAATAAAAGACACATATGGAAATGTAGAGAAGGGAACATGAGGCTACAAGGTAGCCTCCATCGAGAATGCAGCAGTGTGCCTCGATTGCTAGATGATCGTAGGGAATTTAGTCTGCAAAAACAGACCCACACAGGTGACTAGATTTATAGTTGGCCTCGTAGGGAAGTGCACGGAGGGACTATAAATGAACTGGGCAAAGTACCTTATAAATCAACTAGATCTTGACTGCAGACAAGCGCAGGACCAAGGGTATGAGTTCCACTTTAGTTGGTTGCTCATACTCATCGCTTTCATTGCTTCGTAGATACCAAAAGGTGCCACTTTTCTGGATATAGAACCCTTTTAACCACTGGCCACGAATTTTTGTACGTTGTGGTACTCCAGCGACATGAACAAGCAGTGGTAGTCCAATGTCATCTTCCACACTTATTACAATCAATTGAATAATGCAATCCAGTCTACATTGCTCATCACACCAAACACACTTCATAGGTTTATACCTTTGATCATATTCAACGCAGACCACCACTTCACCTATATCACAACGTGCGTTGATGAGCACAAACAACAACTCCAATCATACTATAAGTTGACAGAAGAAGACTTGGAGCAGATTACCGAGGAATGGTTGGCACACCTCCTTGTTCCAATGGAAACCATAGAGATGTCTGACGTGGATAGCCTTGAAGCTATGTTGGATACACCTGGACCGCACAAGACTAAGAAGGATGTGGAAGTTCAATATATCCACAGCACATCCACAAAGACTACTTCGATCTCACCTGCGAAGGGAGGTGATGGTGAAGAACTTGGTGGCACAGAAGTTGAGAAAAACAAGGATGAGGTTACTCCTCTTAGAGAGGAGGAGGAACCCTCCAAGAAATGGAAGATTACCCCACCAAAGACCTCATCCCGAAATAAAGCTAAGGCCACCTGGACTATGTTTAAGACCACCCTTACACATGATGACTTTGACTTCTTGATCGCTGCGCTGATGGATGCCTCACTAGAGATCGTAGAAAAGAAAGAAGCGAAGCAGGAGGAGGTATTCAGTCGGATCAAGGATGAACTTCAAGAGGTGAAACAGGCACTCCAGTCCAACAAAGCATCTTCTACAGCACCCTTGACAATTGAAACAACAAGAAAAGTTGATGAGCCCACCCAATTATGCCAGATTGCCGAGAAAGTCGAAGCTCACCTTCGACGAGCTCAAGAAGACGCAGTACAAGCCACCCAAGCTTTGGAACAGGTACAGAACACACTTATAGTACAACATAGGAAGGTATAATAGGAGCAACTTTCTTTACAAGAAAAGTGGGAGGAGGAAAAAGCACAATTACAATAGAGCAAGAACCAGTTTCTAGCAGAGAAACTTGAAGTACAAGAAAGAGTTCACAGAGCACTTCGCTATGTGATGGTCATTGAAGTGAAAATTGAAGAACGTGTCCCAAAATAGGTGGCACAACTTGAATAAGTAATCCAGTGACTTCAACAACACATCACAGATCTAGAACTTCGTACCGTGCCCTAGACTCCATAAGAAGTAAGAGACCTAACGGAGGCAACTGCCCACAATGCAATTGATAGATTAAAAACCTTGGTTTTGGAATGTAAGTAGTTGAGTGCTAGAAGAACCTCACAGAACCTAGAATTGTAGACATTAGATGCACATCTCCAAGAAGCAAAGTAGCATGCATATAAGCTATAGGTGCAGTTTAAGGCCTTAACCCCAGTCGAGAGAATGAAGTGATTTCCAAAAAAACGCACCACCCAACAACAGGTACACATGCTGCAAAGTAATGTGATGGAAGTCTCTCAATGACTTCAACCCCTCCAAGAGAAATCATGCCACCTGTTCACTAAATTTGAGAGCCAGGCAGTCGATCTTGAACAAGTTGTCATCACCACAGAACAGGGCATGGAAGGACCAGTAAACGACATAGTGATCTAGGAATTCACTGAGCAAGAGGCTATCACACTGCAAAAGGTTGAAGTAGTTTGGGCCAAGCTCAAGACATTTGAAGTAGAGATGATCAGACCAGAGTGACTCGGGACGAGTCACAGGTGAGTGTTGGGGGCCTGTTGGCCCTTGACCAAGTTTTGAGGAACACTTGGTCATATTTGATCGATTTTGGACATCGACACCCTGTCAAAGATGGAGTGCTAGGTGAAGTAGATATCAAGGGATATCGACCCACTTTTGGGGCCCTTTTAGGGTTTTGGGTTAATGTAATGGGAAAGGGATGTCGGCCATGGGTTTATCCATGTTTAGGCCTATGTTGTAAATTATAAATAAGTAGATAGGCAATGTAAGAAGAGTTGATGGCTTATTGCTAGTAATTAGATATGTGTGATTGAATGTAAATCCTCCGTGCATTATTGTAAGAGGCTTGCAGACCTGAGTGCAAGTGTTGTAAGTGTTGAGTGTACAAATTGTAAGAAGGCTATGTGCTATATCTACTCAGGGAAGGAGGATCTTGTGAGGTGCGTGCAGATCTCCTGTCCTATGCAGAGTACAAGTTAAGTTTTATGATGTAATTAGATTGACCGAAGCTAATAAAGAAGAAGAAGAATTTGTGGATGTATCCCTAGGGTGGGGGTGAACCATCCAAACCTGTGTGCCATGCTTTGTGTTGTTGCTTCCTTGTGTTTTCATTATCTTGCTAAGTGTTATGCCATGATTAGATACATTTTCTTATGCTTTGTGATTTACTAGATGTATATGAATAGTATATCTGATGTGTATGAGGATGCATAGTGTTGATCTATAGAATCTAATATGTTTTGTTGTTGCTAAGCACTAAAATATCTTATATCTGAGCAAGTCCCGTGATGTTTTGTCTTATCTATGAAGTACAATAAGGGTGAATAAGTGATGAATGAATGATGCTACGTGATCTGTAAAGGATATAATCACAGATCTGTGTCCCACTTAAGGTTTCAGACACCTGAGTCTTGCAACCCCCCTGCCTCTACCTCGGGTGAGACTTCATATACTTCGTAGGTGTTGTTGAAAGGGCCGGTAGTTAGGGTTTTGTTGGTGCTCTCTTGAGCATTGAACCCTAGGTCTTCCCTTGTGCCAAAAACATGCATCTTTGTCATGTACCCAAATTATGTATCCATACATATTATGGTTTTGTTAACTTACATCCATGATGTACTTAACCATATTCATAATCCTAAACCTACCTGTAGCGGTCATAGGTATGTTTCACAAATCTACTTTTAAGATCAATCAACTTAGTATTGTTCACAATCCTTCTCATGTGATTCTTGAAGGAATAATCATTTGCCTGTTATTATGACAACATAGCATCTTTGCTCATTTACCCTTTTTATCTAATTATATTAGTATTTCCTAAGGAAAAGGGAATACATCCCCCCTCAAGCTATTATTTGGAACAAAACTTTCATGACTCTTCGGAATGGAGTCAGCCATGCATCCATAGTATTCATTTATTATGGACAAGAGCAATTCTTGCTTTATATTTCACTCATCAGGGAAACCATATTATATCTATAACTATACTCTTACATCATACATGTGCATCACTTTCACATTTAATATCATTCATACCTAACTGGTATTAATATCAAGCTTCATATTAGGAAGCTCCACAATGAATTAAACCCATGCACTCAAGAATAATTAAACACAGATAAGTATTCATCATGCTAGCTTATTGCTTGCACGTTTTCCATGTCATTCACACACATGGACATATCTAGCTTCTATATCCTTTTCTGAAGGATCTTCCAATCATCCTTATGATCATGTATACACATTCTTGTATACATAGGTGCATCTCTTGCACCTTCTTGCCTCATGCATTCACTTGATAATTTAATTCCATCATTAGTGCCTGAAGTTCCAACTGCCCATGCTTAGAAGTAGTGTTATGAACACAAGGTCATCTTTCCTTTGGGCTTCAACTTCTCTTGAAAGAACCCTTCCAACTTCATCTATCCACATTCAAGTCTTATTATAAATTTTAATTAGCATATCCCTACTCTGGTAAGAGTAGTTTTCACTTTGACAAAGGGATAAATAAATTCTTCTGCTGAAATTCAATAAGAATTACCAAAATCATAGGTTCAATCTGCAGTCCTTCTCCTCAAGGAGTAAATGCAGATAACAATATCTCCTTACATGACTCGTACATGAGCCCAAGTAGGCCAAGTGTTGTAACCATGCTCTGATACAAATTTGTAACACACCCACGATGAGGAATAAACATTTTTTCTTTTCTTAAAGGAAAAACTCTCCATCCATGGTTTCTAACTTGGAAATTTGGGGAACTAGTCCGACCTCCCAGTCAAGAATCTCTGATTCTGGAGCCAAACGACTCTCTAAGATCCTGATGGTCTTTCTCTGTAATTAAGCACAAACCCTTTCGAATTCTGGGTGCAGGTCTAATTGTACCCACGACCTTCCCTTTCGTGCCTACGAAATCTCAGAGTCTGGACGCTATCTCCTTTTCTAATAATCCCATTCCTTGATATGATCTTGGGTGATGGCCTTATGCAACCACACGATTGCGAGCATGGCCAAGGGTGGCTTGAAACCAAACTAATTTTCGCCCCGCAATTCACCTTGAGCCTCCATGTGTCCTTTCCTCAAAATTGTGGTTTGGATTGCAACCCGCCCTCAAATTTTTAAAGTTTGCATGCCTTCAGTCCCCGCAATGCAACATGACCATTGATATCATCGACCTTGACAGTGCTTCTGAACTGACAGTTGAGATCCATCCTTTTTTAATATATGGATCAGATCTAACCTTTCTAAATCAACGGCTGATATCTATCCTCCTTTTCTTTCTTTCATGTGCCTTCCCGAGCCTCCCCAATATGTCGGCACGTAGCTCCCTTCCAAACCAATGGTTACGATTGGTTTTGGCTCTCCGACCTTCAGGGGTTTTATTTCTCGAGCTCTTACTTCCTCCTCGGTAGGTACCTTCAGGAGTGGAAGATCTATTGATGCCTATCCCTATAGATGTGCGGCTACAATTCCTCTACGATTCCAGCCTTCGTGAGTTTCAGTTCTCAAGCTCTTGTTTCTTCCTGAGAGCTCTGTACCTGGCATTTTATATCAGACACCATGAATCTACTCTGATCAATGTTCTATATACACTCTCCACAAACACAAATATCTGGAGTGAATCCTTTCAGAGTGTTGGATCTTCTGAGACCTGTCACTTGCAAGCGGATGGTTCAGATGAACTACGCTTCTCCAGTCTTCGAGATTTCTTTGTTTATTACTTTCTATTTTTCCAGTGTGATTTCTCCCAGAGTGGCATATCATTTTCCACATGTCCTCTCCAAATCAACAGTCATGTTCCTCTTCAGTACGTCAACACTTTTCAACTGAGACAAGATCAATGACCCTCATCTCCCTTCTCAATCAATGGTCGAGATTCTACTTCGGGACTTCGACGCTTTCACCCTCTACTTTCCTCCAAAGTATTCCATACCCAGAGCTCTAGATCAGGCGCCACACATCTCTTCGCGATAGATGACTGTGATCCACTTTGGGATTTAGACGTTCAAGAGTTTCAAGCTTCTAAGCACTCATTTCTCCCAAAGTGCATTCACCTGGAGACTCTGATCTATTGACACGTATCTCCTGCCAGCCAATGGACAAGATCTATTTCGGCACTTCGGGAGTTTCAAGGTACTCACCAATGCAAACCTCCAGAGTGAAATCCTTCCAGAGTGTCAGATCTCTGGACACGTGTCCCCCACTATCAACGGTCAAGTTGAACTTCGATGGTTTGGGACTTCGAGAGGTTGACTCCCTCCTCGACTAAAATCTCCCAGAGTTGGTCAGCGTCGGGTTGACCATGACCTAGATCTAATGGTCCTGATCTATCCATGTATAACCTAGATCAATGGTTCACAACCTCCTCTCAAGATCCCACTATTGCACTTCACTTGGCAACACCATCACTCAATACGTGCATTCCCACATGCTCTCGATATGATACCCACCTTCCCTCGATGAAAACATCGAGAGGGATCCCGAAGGATACATATATCCACAGTCCACATTAATTTTCTACTTAGTTCTTCGGGAGTTTTGGCATTACTATGCCTCTATTCCCCCTTAGCGGTCAACACTGGGTTGACTACCTCAGATCTGATAGTCGGGATGGTTCTCGAGCATCCTCATATCTAAGGCCTATATTTAACTTTGGGACTTTGGGAATTCAAGGGTTTTACCTCCCTTACGATGAACTCGGTCAATTCTCCTAAATTGTGAAGTCCGAAGGACTCAAAGGGTTAACTCCCACATTCTTTCCCGTATCCAACAGTTACAAAAGACCTTGGTTCTTCCCAAATAGATCTCGTTCACTCGTCTTCCATACAAAGGAAATTTCCCTTTCGATACTTCAATCTCACATTCCTTCCTGAGCTTTGTTAGCTCTGAAAGGCTTAATATCTTTGCGCTCTTTCTCCTAAACTTAACACTTAGAAGGGTCTTTTGCACAACTCTTGCGCTCCTTCATCAAGTCTAGAACTTAAGTGGTTCTCGGTCTCTACTTTCCTCGCAGAGAGCATGTGCACATCTTCACTACCTCTCTTGAGCATAACAAACTCCATCCTCCAAGGGAATCATAACTACTAGGAGGGTCGACATGCATACATGAAACTATGCCCACGGTCGACGAACTCACAGTTTGTGGCTCTGGCTTAATCCACCACAGGACGTAAGCATTTATGAGTATAAAAACATGTCCAATTCATACAATTTTCTACTTTTCTAATTACACAATCAAGAAGACAAAAAAAGGGTACAATACAAATCATTAAGAAAACATATCCATCCCTGCAACATTCATAGGATATCCAACTTTAATTCATAGTACCACTTAAATACACAAGATATGTGATTACTTATCTATTACATGTGGTAACCAATTAACTGACTATGGGTGTTCGTCCTTCCACCCGACCATACGCTTAGAGGCATTCATTCTTATCACTTTGTCCACCCCCGTGCCAACCCATGATATCACCAGGGAACTCTCACCTGTTTCAGCTTCTGCTCAGGTTCTGTTCTCTACAAACTTTCTGATATTTTCTTCTCTATTATGGCCTCAACGAGGTTTATCAAATGCTCACTTAGCATCAAGCTTGTGAAATTCTCTTCATTATTCGTTGGAGAGATCTGCACATTCTCCTTACTTATTTTTATTATCTCTTTTCCCCAGGATGGTTCTCGACCCATCTTGTTCCTTCTGTCAGAAGGAAACTCAGGTCAGCTTGGTCTGTCATCCCCTGTGGTACTTTGGGCTGACATTCTACAGTTAGACCATGCTCCCATTCATGGGAGTGGTTGATAATTCAACCATTGGTCCTTTCTTCATTAACTGGTTTCTCTCCTTGGGATCCAAAGGATATTTATTATCCCCATCAAGGGAAATTTAGGGTTATTTGATATAATGAACCCTCTCTTATAGTTTTCACATTCTTTCCTCTAGTGATATCATGGCCAATAATTTCAATGCTTCACCCCCACAGCCAGTTATTGGCAACTCAAACAATAATACATTTACACTGTCCACATGCCTTAGCATGGTAATCATATTTTATGATTAATTACAAGCTGGGGGAAATAGGGGTGTTACAAGTCACTAGCAGGCTCTGAATAGAAAACAATATCTTTTACAACCCTATAACTCTTGTGCCACAACTCAACCTCTTGTCCTACGAACGCCTCAGACTTCCTTTCCCACCATTTTTCAACCTCAGAATTATAGATCCAGTGAGGCATCCTCTAAAAGATACTTTTAAATATCTGTCCTGATAATAGAACCATTTGTTGGTGCAATATCGAGACCAAGGTTCTCGGTAGTTTCCAACAAAAAGGGACCATTGTAGTCTAGGTGCATTGGCATATTCAACATTCCACAAGGGAAGTAGGTCTCACCCGAAGTGCAGCCGAGACTTGAAAGATGAAAGGATTTATGGAGAATGCAACATTATATCTACCTCTATACTGCTCATATCCATAAGTTAACTATTAATTTTAGGTTGTGATACCATTCAAATAACATTAGAAAAGGAAAATAATAAGTAGATGTGCAACAACATTAAAAATCCATTTAGAACATAAAAGATAACCTTGGAAAAATATTTGTAAACCCAAAATCATATCATTGTATTAGTAGCAGTGGTACAAACCATTCTTACAACTTAGATTCTTACACATTTCTTCTCAAAACACCTAGATGTATAATATAACATCTTTCTCAGCAAATATAGACTCAAAATCTACTACAAATGCAACAATGATACCAACATAAACTATCACAATACTCAACCATGGAAATAACAAAATAGGTCCAAAGCAGAGGAATAGTAACAAAACCCAATAATTGCAACAATATTATTAGTATTGTTAGCATCATTAACCCTATCCCGTTACATTTCCATTTTACTTATACTTTCATGTATTTGACACAGTCTATTGACCATATCAAATCCACTCTTCTCCACTTCCTGTATTATTTAATCCTCTCGTGGTATTTCCTTTTTCGTTGATTTTGAAGCTTCCATTTGTTGCATTGTTCATTCGACCGCTTCTGCTGCTTCTAGAATTCTAATTGTCGTGCATTTGATTTGACTTTTCTCGTCGCTTCTTTTATCCTTATTCATTTCCAAAAAAAAAGGGCCCAACATTGAATGTTGAGTCTTAGAAATGACATATTTTTACCAACCTTTTCCTTGAAATTTAATTTTTTTTTGCTTGTCCTTAATCTTGTATTAAGACTATTTTTATGCTTATATGTGGGATTAAACTCAATATTTTTAATATGTTTATTTTGTTATTTTAAGTGAGTTTATGATTAAACATTAGAAAAATATCATGTTTTTACTTATCCTTGAAGGTCAAATGAGTTTGGTGATGTTTATAGGTACATTTGGAGTTTGCAAGAATACTTATTTTTACCACCTAGATCCAAATTCGAATTTCCTCTTCAACCCTTGAAGATTTGATGAGTATTTGGGAGGATCACTAAGTATCTTGGATGGAGAAGAATCATGAAAGATTTGTTATTAAATATTTTAGAGAGATTTGTGGAAATATTTTTAGAGATATTACTTGCTGATTATTAGCAAATAGTTGTAACCACATGAGATATGTGGATATAGAATTATTATGGGTTATTTTAGATTTTATGTAAATAAGAGTGGTCTCTCCATTCCAAGGAGAGGAATATTGGAGTATATGTCCATATTATGATGGAATATAATAAATTTCTTGGAATTTCTCTTCACATAATTTTCCATTCTTTAGTTTCACACATAATATATCTTTATTTTCCCAAAGGGGTTGGATCTAATGGTGGAAAGTGATGAGTTTTTCACCATTGGGAAAGGTTCAATTCTCTTGAGGGCCTAAAATAGCCATGGGGGAACCTTGAGGTAGTGGTAGAATGTGTGGTTGCACCCAGATATATTATATTAAAATGATATCATGACATGTGCACAAATAAGTGGATCAAATCCCACCCCCATTTCCTTGAATTTAAAAGCACCCTCAGGGTGTAGAACAGTCTATGATGGAGTGTACTGTTAAGGAACTTCATTATTTGAAGTCATTGGTTCGAAACACTCAACTATCCTTATGTGTCACGTTAGGGGTCGTGTTAGCATGTCTGGGGTTATAGTGGTAGTAGTCAGATAACATGACCATGTATCATGTGAGTACGTGCCTGACTAGTTGTTGATTTCCCTAGTAAATAATAATAATATGTCTTGATTTAGTTTACAATGTTGTAGAGTAGGTTTCTACCTTTCTCTTGGATGAATTGAGCTCAATCCAAATAGATCATGGTATTATTTTATTTCATTTGTTTTCATTTAATTTTATAGTTTGATTTCATGAACAATATTTTCCTTTTGCAGATTAGTTTTATTTTAAACAATGATTCATGGAAACAAGATGTGCCTAATTCATACATGATCGACCTTTCAAGTAAATGATAATTTCCAAGTATGATTAAGATTTATTTTAATTGATAGAGTGTGGTGTGATTAGTTAAATAGAGTTATCTTCATTTATTTTATATAAGCATCTTAGGTAAATCATAATGCAAATAATTTAATTTTGCACATACAGTGCTTGCATTTCACAAGTCTATGAAATCCTGGTTGATAATTTAATGCAACAAGATTTATTCCTATAAATTGCCTGACACATATGACCAACCCTATGAAACTGTTAATATATGGAGGGAATATTAACACAATCTAGAATCTACATGTAAGACCTATCACCCATAACAATGTTGATTGATTCAAACAAACCTTGTTGCACATCTAAATCCACTAAAATGTGAGCCACCGAATGCATGCTTCTCGATTCTTTCAAGGAAAAATACCCTACAGTAGTGGGATTAATGCAACATACCAATGATTGTACAAGAACCAAATTCCATAAAGATTACTAAGGAAAGATACAATAACCAAATTTCAAAGAAATAACTGACTATTTGGAGAAAGAGAAAGATTGGCTCACCAAGAGTCCAATGGTTGATGTTGTTCCTAATTATCGAAGTCCATTCATTATTTTCCAATTGTTCCTCTGCAACCTGCAAGAATCACACAAAACACGACCTATACAAATAGGTAGTTATACTAATATCTACTTGTTAGTTCCATGAAAAATGACAAAAAATCAAAGAAATTAATATTCTATGAAGCATATAAAAAAGAATTGCATATTTAAACAATACCAAAACAATACACTTCTAAGGAAGGAGTTTCTATATTATTGATGAACAATGGATAGGATGTTATAGGTTTTACCTATTCGACTATTGCTATAAGGATTTATTTTGACACCAAATTCACCATGAACTCAAAGAGAATATATGGGAGACTCTTGCTCAGATAGGTTGGCGATAATAAGGAAGCTAGAGACAAGGGTTTCGAGGTCGAAAAACTAGCAGCAAAAAGGATATATATATGGGATTATAGTCTTGATGAGCATATCTACCTCTTATGTGCAAAGTATCAATACCTTTCTCGGGGAAAATTCTCCTTTTATGCAGTCTCTAGTTGGTTAGAAATGGTTGAGTAAGGGTAAAAGAATTTAGACAACTAACCAAACTCGTAACTCAACATTTAATTTGGCATAAAAAATATTTTTATAGAATTCGTTATCATGTATGAGACTATCCCTAAAGTAGCCCATGTGTATGCAGGTTGCATAACTATGAGGGTTCATACAACCTCCAAAAAATTGTTTTTTAGAAGGACTCGAGGAGGTATGGGAAGAATTGTCTATAGGGAGGATAGGGATGAGGCTAGAAAGAGCATCAATTCTTTATAATTTCCTATTGATGCTATAACATATGCCCCCTAATGTGTGAGGTCAGAATAGAAACTGATGGCAAAAATACAATATAAGTATTTAAAGAGTAGTTAGCCAGGGTGAAGGTCACCAAAATCCAATCTAAGAACAAAACCTGACACTGACCCGAGGTGAGATACCCATGTGTTATAGAAAAATTTACCTCGCCCCATGGAACTTACTTGGATGGCCTTTCCATGTTCCTATGGAGACTTGAAGTCCACTTTTTTACCTTCCAAAGACAAAAAAGAACATTTTTTCACATATGTGTGCCCTACCAGTTAAACAACAAGCGTATACATAGGTTGCTCCACTACAACTTGCGTACATGTCGGGTTTCCATGTCACGTCACAAGATCCATGATCCTTGACCTTCCATATACCGGAAACGCTATGACTCGTCCTTTCAATTCCATTTGAGGGCTATAAATTGAGCCATATCCAAGCCTTGAAAAATGGGGGAATTCAACTTTGAGTGTAAAGACACTCTAGAGAAATTTCACTTCATATTTAGTCTGCATCCCTTTATCCTTGAAAGTTTGAACCCCTTATTCATCCCCCATGCTCTTCCTTCTTTATGATGGAGAACCTCATTGTCTCTTCTATATGATCTTTCCTTTGGTGGAGGATTGAAGTGGTGGATTCCCAGTTGTAGGGACTTAGTTTCTCAGTTTCGATTTTTGTCATTACAAAAGTTTGTCACCTATATACTTCTATTGATTATTTTAATAGAAATACTCTTTTATCATCCAATTGATATCTTGCGAATATTTGAATTATTATTCCATGGGCATATTTGTCATGAATGTTAATGGATTATGCTAATCTATATGCTAAAATTATATATTATCACCATATTCTTGTGTATCTTGGTTGTTGAGGACAAGTTACAGGTATAAATATTTGAGTTGTGTGCTCAAAGGTGGTCTTCAACGAACGTTCGGACGAGGTAGGATCTTGACCTTGTCTTGTTAGCATTTCATTTATATTGCATACTTGGGATTAGAGTTTATTTCTGCATGTCATTTTATCTGTTTTGGTTTACCCCATTCCATGGAGATATTTTCCTCGTAACAGAATTGGCGACCATACCAGGGATTGATCTTCTATTTTGGGGTTTGGAGCTTTTTTCTTCTTGACTTTCTCTCTATTATTCTAAGTTTCCTTGTTGCCTGATTGCTTGACAACCTATTTTTACTTTGCATCTGAGTTTCTTGGATTAACCCTTTCCCACACAGTGTTTTAATATATGTACATAGTTTTTCCCTTCACATGCGCGTACATACGTGAGTTTTCCTTCTGTAGGGAACGTACATACTCGATTTTTTCTCAAAGATTCACGTACATCATCTCTTTAGGCTTAATGGATGAGTTTGATTTTTTTTGGGTGATTTTGGTTGGTTGCTAAGTTTTCTTGGTTCTCTGTCCTAACTGTTAAGTGCTTACAGAGTGATAGGAAACCTTCTTATTGTTGAATTTCCGGGCGGTATTCTTCCTTATCATATTTTTCATTGGTTTTCCTTGCACATGGGTCTGAGTGTTTGCTTCTTGGTATCCAACTTCGATTGTCTCTTTTTTCTTGCATTGGGGTCTGTATGTGAAGTTGTTATTCAGTCCTTTCATTTTATTTTCTTTATAGAAAAAATACAAAAAAAAATCTCATTTTGCATTATGGCATTTGCTCCTTTGATTATTTAGTATTGATCTTGACACATGTGAAAAGATTTCATTTTATTGAAATTGTAGAGATTGCATTAAAAAGTTGCATTTAGAAGCATACCATCTATTTAAAATTCAAGATTAGTCCTTAGCAGTGTTCTTATATTCACTTCTTTTATATGATAAGTCATAATGCAATCAGTTTCACAACCACACGTCTTGAGTAAACATAAGCCATTAAAAGTAACGTTGATGAATTGAAATTGATTAGAAACGATTTTATTTCTTAGGGTACACAAACAGTATAGGACATAGCGCGTTGGAATAGGATTTTGTGAGTAAAAATCTCCAAGGATATTAAATTAAACATATGTGTATGACCAGGGAGTGGTGAAACACATTTTGTAATTAGTGACTTCAGGATGCTCCGCTCACATCAGAGTTAAGCATGAGGTTGCGCGAAGTTGGCTACAGAGATAACCCTCTAATACCTTCTTAGCGTCAGAGATATTTCTGGGGTTCTATTCGTATTTGGGGTTCTTTCTAGTACCTTTACCTCCATGAGAGGTGGTGCTTTCAAGATTTCAATCTTTGTTACCCTGGCCATATAGTGGACTCGACTTATGACTATTTATCTGCACATTGGTTATATCGTGGCATCTCTATTTTCTTAACATAGGTAGCCACATAGGTTACTTGCAGGGGTTATTCTGCAGGTACCCTGAGTCAGATAAGGGTTGGAAAACACACATCTTTTATGGAGGATTACCTATCTGAGGGGATCTGAACAATTGTGTTGTTAAGCCCACAAGGGCCCTTATAACTGATTTTGATACCTCCAATATTTTGAAAGGAGTCTCAGGCCCCTCTTGGCCAAGACATATCTACTCTAGTGAGAGAGGCCCCTTTTCAACCATTATATATTGTTTGTGTGAATTTGACCTTTTGCTTTATTTTTGGTTTGCTCTTTGATTATTAGTTTCCCTTAGGATTTTGTATTGCGTCATGAGTTTTGACTTACTATGGTTGGTGGAGCCCTTGTGACTCCCTCAGTTAGCGCTACCTCACCCATGGTCTCTGCTGAGTCCATGCAGATGAATCATTTTGTATTTCTGAGTGGTATGCCAAATCATGATACTTAGAAAATACCTTGGGCCTCTTATCCTTTTTTATTTTGTCATGTTAGACATTTCTTCGCACTTTCCATCCTATGTCTCGTCATCTTATGTCAATCCTAGTTTTGGTTTTTGGGGCATGATGCCTCCTTATTCTCCCTTTTCGTTTGGTGGGAGTCATATCCCTCAACCAACTCTTATGGTAGGAGGTTGGAATCCTCCTTCTTCTGGACCCAATCTTAGCTTCACTTTTCCAGGATCAAGTGCTCAAATGGGCATCCCTTCTACTTATTAAATCATGTCCATCTATCCTTGTTCTTCTATGTCAGTTCCTATGAATGATTTTCTCATGGAGGACCTCCTTATGTATTTTGGTGTTTCATCCAAAGAGAGTCATTTTTATAGTATGAGAAACCCCCTTCATAGAGTTCCTTCGTCTGGGGGAAACATATATCCTCACCTGAGCAACCCATGTCATGTCTCTTTCTCTTCACAAGTGACTTCCTCAGTGATGATTTCCTTAAAACCATTTATGAATCAGTTTGGAGGAGGATACCATCCTGTCGGACACGGTCATGGTGTATACCAAAACCCTTCCTGGACAACAATCTCTCAAAACCAATATTTCCTATAACCTTAGTCTCATATGTTGAAACCAGTCACTGCAAGTCATGCTAGAAGCACATGTCTAGTCACTAGGAGTCACACTGCACATACATCACCAACCTCTATTATTCATGTTGGGGATTCATCACCAAACTATGCTATTCATGTTGGAGGTTCATCAACATCCTCTACAAGTCATGTTGAAGACAAGCTACTAGCCTTTGCAAGTCATGCTGGGGGCATTCATACGATTGAGAAGCCTTAATGTATAGGACGTAATCCTAAGCTCCTTTGTAGTCTTTGCAAAGGAGATCATCTAACTCGCGTGTGCCCTACTACTACCATGGTACAAGAAGTCTGGTCCTTTTATGGGGGATCTTCAGGTTCTAAGTTGTCTTTGATTTCCCAACCTTCTAATCCTTCTATGATTGATACAAAAATCATTCCAATGAAATATTCATCTGACACCCCTCTTATTTTTAGGGGTGATGCATCCTTTGACCATATTTTCTCGCATCATGTTCAACCAAGGATCATGCTAGTGAAATATCCGGATAACACCACTCCTATTTTGGGGAGTGATGCGTCTCTTGACCTTGTTGTCTCACATACAATTGAAGAAGTGGTCATGCCAATGCAATCTTCGGTTGATCCCACTCTTCTCTTGGAGAGTGACAAGTCTAAGGAGGTGACATTGCCGATGCAATCCTCGATCAATCCCACTCTTCTTTTGGAGGATGATGCATATTTCGACCATGTCCTTATAATTTCTAGTTATGTACCTTCTGAACAAGGGATAATTCCACTCTCTCTGAGTACACTCCCTCCAATACCTAGTATGGTTTCCTTTGATTGGAATGATCTTGTAGAGCCTAAGATTCCTTCTCTGCAAGGATCCTCTGCAAGTATTTTATCCTCCTTATCTTAGAAAGCTTTGGTTTCACCCAAGATTCTGTCAACTATCAATGAGATGTGAGATTTGGTCAAAAGTCCTACACGGGATCCCTAGCCTACCCCATGATATGCTTCTTAGAAAAACATCCTCGAGTCTTAGTTAAGCTCTTTTTCGACTCTCCAAAAAATGAAAATATTTCTAAGTGAAATTGTCTCTTTCACACTCATTAAATGGATTTGAAAGGAAATATTTTTGGTGTAACTTTAACCCTTTTTCGGACCAAGTAGACTACTTACGAAAAAAGAATAATCTAGTCACCATTGGCTAGAAGAGTTATCATGGGTATTATTTTATACTTTTTTGGGCCTAGGGAACTAAATATATGGAAAATGACATTCTTTGGAGTTAAGTTTTAATCACATTACATCATCCTTCTTGTAGTATTGACCCTATTGTCGGTTCCCTCTTTCTCATTAGAAGCCTCTGACCTCAACAATTTACATCACTAGATGAGAAGAGCCTTGTTTATATCCTTTGTAGCTTGACACCCTATACCCTAAGAGGAAAAATCCCCTCGAGTGTCCATGCCCCACATGCACTTCCTTGCATTGAGCATAGGTATATTCCACTATTTAGAGCTAGTTGCTTACTCATGACACTTGTTTCCTCTCTTGTATCATAGCATTTCTTTTCCTATGGAAAAATATAAAAAAAATGGGCAAGAAAAGAATATTATCTCGTATCGACAACAATCATGTCACCTTTGAACAAAGAACAAAATTTTGAGTCCATTATCATCCAAAGTTTGGTTTTAGCATGACCTTAGGAAGCTGAGCTCATTTCTTAGAGTTTACTCCTCTGACTAGTTATTATTCCAGTCCCTATGGAGATTTTTTTGATGCCTCCTTCATCATGAAGTTTTATCATCAAGCCTATGTTGCATTAGTTATATGTATGTCTCATGCTCTTGTTCAAAGGAAGTCTATAATCCTATGTCATCCATTTTTTAGAACTCTTGACTTTTCATATTGACCATACCCTTAGTATGTATCAGAGTCACATGAAGTTGTAGTCCTACCACACACCCTGGTCAAACTTTCATTATGGGTAGTTAAACTTGAACCCATTAGTCAACATATCTTCATTGGTCACTCACTAGGGGGTTTCCCTTGTGTTTGGCAACAAGAAATATATTCACACATTGGGATTCATGCAGTGTCTTGGATTTCATTAGCCTTATTGGTTGTTTCCTCGCCTTTTTCGACAGTCTTCCTTATTGGATGTTATTCATAGGGTCCTTTGCGTGCACTACTTACATCTGGTGCATGCAAAAGATGAACAAGCTCGTTGGTTCATGAAAATCATATTCATCTGAGATCCTCATAATCATCAAGTTATTTATTTGTACCTCGTGCTAACTAATGATAGATTCCCTAATTCTCTCCTTTCATCAGGTATCCTTCCATCGAATTCAGCTCATCTATTCTGGAAATGAGACCTAGAGTCCTATGAGTACCTAGAGGCTTGCAGTCATTAGTGGTAGGGTCTCCTTCCATAGACAGTTGGGAATACATCAATGTCTCATGATCGATGGATTCTTCAAGTGTTCGAACTAAACACCTTTATTCACACTTGTAAGAATGTACTCAGTGCCTTGATACCTACTTTCATTATCAGTAGGTTTTCTCGTGTTTGTTAACGATATACCTCAATGACCGGTAATAAAATGAAGTCTCATTATGTTCAACATCAGCTCCTATATTCACATGATGTAGACTTGCACCTTTGGCGGATAGTGTAGAATACCTCCAAATTACAATAGCAACATTCCTATTTTGTTTTTGTCTTTCATTGGACCAATACCTATATGACTTCAATGATCATGGGAGATTAGATTGTACTCCATTGTATATAGATATCTTCATATTGATTTTGAGACTAGATTCCACTAGGCCTTGTTCGTGACTATGACAGCCTATGGCATGTGTCTACTTTGTATTTCTTAATTCATGGCCATGAACAACTATTTGGTATATTTCCACATGGATCTGCAGCGTAATTCATATTTGCGACCATGTGTACAAAGTCATTATGGATTGTAATATTCCCATGAGTAACTAGCACTTCCAACTAAGTCTCCATTACTCCACTTCTGGGAATTATGATGTATTTTGGCCATTGCAAATACTCCTCTGACCTCACACATTAGGGGGCATCTATTGTAGAAATTTTTTCCTCACCCCATGAAACTTTCTTGGATGGCCTTTCCATGTCCCTAAGAAAACTTAAAGTCCCCTTTTTTACCTTCAAGAGCCAAAAAAACACATTTTTCCACATATATGTCCCTACTAGTTATACAACAAGCATATATACAGGTTTCTCTACTACAACCCATGTACATCGAGTTTGGTGCTCAAAATTAAAAATGATGTCAGGTTTCCATGTCACGTCACGAGATCCATGATACTTGACCTTCCATATACTGGAAATGATCTGACTCGACCCTTCAGTTCCATTTCAAGGCTATACATTGAGGCATATCCAAGCCTTGGAAAAGGCGAGAATTCAAATTTGAGAGAAAAGACACTATGGAGAAATTTCACTTCATATTGAGTCTTCATACCTTTATCCTTGAAAGTCTTAACCCCTTGTTCATCCCCCAAGCTCTTCCTTCTTTGTGATGGAGAAAATCAATGTCTCCTTTATATGAACTTTCCTTTGGTGGAGTATTGAAGGGGTGGAGGCCCAGCTGGAGGGACTTAGTTTCTCAATTTTGATTTGTGTCGTTACAAAAGCTTGTCACATGTATACTTCTACTGATTATTTTAATAGAAATACTCTTTTCACGTCCAATTGATATCTTGCAAATATTTGAATTATTATTCCATGGGCATATTTGTCATGAATTTTAATGGATTATGCTAATATATGTTAACATTATATATTATCACCATATGATTGCGTATCTTGGTTTTTGAGGACAATTTACAAGTATAAATATTTGATTTTCCTGCTCAACGATGGTCTTCATCGAACGTCTGGATGAGGTAGACCTTGTCATGTTATCATTTAATTTATATAACATACTTGGGATTAGATTTGATTTTTGTGTGTCATTCCATCTATTGTGGCTTACCCCATGCCATAGAGATATTTTCCTCATAACACCATGCTCAGGTGTGATGAAAAGAATGGCCACCAATCAAGTACACTACAGATCCATGAAGAATGTATATAGAAAGCAGTGATCATGACCACAAAAGATATACATAGTGGACCCATTTCAAACATAGATCATATCCATGAAAGAGATACAAAGTGGAGGTATATCTCAATATTATTGAAGTATATCTAGGGAAATACCAGGATAACTAATCCTTCATGAGTACTGATGTAAGGAGTGGTATTTTCCAATCGCAACTCGGGAAGCAACATAAAATAGGTGATGCTACTATTTTCTCGAGGTATTTAAAACAACCACTATGGTACGAGTCTGCACCATGCAAATAGATGTGATGGATTTGAACATAGTGAGACACTATTTGATTACCATTCATTGATGTATACCATTAACAAACGTGAGACAACCACTAGATAATTCTAATGGGTGTCAATGTACCTAGTACAATTTAACAAGTGGGAATAGAGGATATAATGTCAAACACCTGGTAGAATCTATCGATCGGGGGACATTGATGTATTCCCACTATCAATAGTGAGGGAAATTTTAATTGATGACTGCAATCCCCAAGGTACTAACAATGACTCTAGATCCCTATCCAAATAAATATGTTTTGAAGTCGATAAGAAGAGATCCACTGTAAGGAGGGAATTAACACATCCCCCTTCATCCAACATGAGGAGTAGCAGAAGGCCAAATATCTAGAATGAATCAGATGAAATATTGAAAGGACCACCACTAAGTATGTCTCTCACATGGCCAAGATGTAAATAAAACATAAAAAATACCCTATGAATAACAACCAATTATGAATATTGTCGACAAAGGGGAGGAAACCACCAACGGGGACAAATGGAATCCAAGGTACTACATGAATCCCAACATGCAAATAATTTTATTGTCGTCAAAAATAAGGCAAACCACACAGTCAATGACTAATGATGGAATTTCATCTACTGAGCACAAGGTCAACTATTAACAATGTAAATAGGCCTAGGGTGCAAGTCTAGGTCAAACTCTCAGATCAATTTGTGATAGTCGATAAGAGATTAACCCACCAGAAAGAAGTCAATGAGGACCCTCCATACCAAAAAGAGTATAGGAAAATATACTCTTGATTCTGAGATGTACTTGATACATGGGAAGGACAAATTGCAAAGCCAAGAATTATATAAAATGGTCGACACAGGCTAACACTTCCTCTGAACAAAAACAAGACACATTATGTGCCTTGGGAGGTATAAACTAAAAATGAACATTGACATAAGTCTATGATGTAGGAGGCTATGACATACTTTCAATAGTGAATGGAAGAATAACCAATCGAAGGAGTGAAAACTCTGTGTAATTGGTTCGGTTTCCTAAAGACATACTAATCCAAATTGTTGAGACTTGACTCAAAAATTTGTTCTTTGTTCAAAGGTGAATCAATTGCTTCCAATAAGGATAAATAATACTCATTCCCACACTATTTTTTTATATTTTCTGTTTTTGTCTTTTTCAAGTCGCAAATTAAATAAATACAAAGGTTAGCAACAATGAGAATGCATAAAAAACAGGATAACGAAAAACAAGATGAAGTCAATATTAGGATCAGAAGTGCAAGAAACAAAATGTAATGCACTATCACAACTTAACACATAAATGAGGGATCCACAAAGGGTATTATCCATAATAAGAATGAGAAGAAGTTATGAGGCTTCAATGAAACGTCATGGTGGGACTAAACAGGGCTCCCGAGCCTATGAAAGTACTTCATTATGGGTGCCAAACTACGAACAAAGTTCTAACTAGGGAACCCATGAATGGTAGGCTCTACCACATGAATTACAACACTTTTAAACAGTAAAGAAGGTTCTATGTCACAACTCAGTGGGGTTAAGAAAAAATGAAATAAGCAATGAATAATGAAAAAATGCATGAAGGGGAAAATCTAACCTATAATCTAGTTTTGATATCATTACCTATCAGAATGAATCGACGTGGGAAAAGGCACCGAAGATTTTTTTTTCCAAAGCCCTGTATATAAGACCAACAACAATTCACCCAAAATTTAACAAATCCAATATATCAACATTTAATAATAACATGTGTTATGGAATACAAAACTTGAAAACAAGAAACCATAAAAGTACAATATGTACAAAGTACCACACAACCTTGCAGGTTATGCATAGTACTTCTCTAGGTATATCCCATCGCTAGGCTCGGGCCAAGGTTTTCTTTAGTAACCAACCTGTAAATCTTCCAGTTCAAGAGGAAGTCGAAAATACAATAATCAAAGCTTCATGAATAGCCTCATCCAAAGGAAACTCAACATGCAAGACATTAAGACTCGATAACACACACATACCAGGGCTTAAGGTCTCATAAACAACAAGATCAAATTCAAGTAGAAACCCAAGATCACTTGGGCCAATGGGGGAAATCAAATTCTTTTGTGCCCCATTTAGATACAACACCTGATCAATTATCAAGACCTTGTTTCGAGAAGGTGAACATAGCTATAAAGGATCCTTCTTAGAAGCAACTGAACACTGAGGATAAGATCCAACATAATTCACCCATGGTGAGGAAGAGTCTACTCGAACAATAGGAACATAAAAAGGAAAAAACCAAGCTAAATTCAAACTAGGAAGGTAATTAAAAGATGGCAGTTAATCAATAGTGACAATGCTTCCATTGTGAGGAAAAATCATCACATGAAAGAGCACAGACACCACAACATTCATAGCATAAAAATAATCATGCCCAAGAATCATATTTAAATCTAAATGGAATGACACCACTAAAATATCGACTAAGACATTCTTCCCACATAAAGTGATAGGAAATTGGGGAAGAATCTCCAAACATTCACTAGGTATTCTGTCAAAATCCGACAACTTACTGATAGCTGAAACAATCTTAGGAGAACCTAAATATTTTCAAGTCAAGGAGGATAAAACACCTAGACAATCTCCTTCATCTACAATACAATGGAAAATACCCATCGAATTAAATTTAACCATTATCTAGAAAGGTGCAAAAGAAGGAAGTCTAGGCTCAACAATATCATTCCAATCAAAGGAAACTATCTGAGGACTTGGAGGGAGAGTACTCGAAAAGAGTGGAATTCTCCCATGTTTAGAAGGTAGTAAACTGGAAATGATAAATACATAGTCGAAAGACATATCACTCCCCCAAAAAAGAGTGATATTGGCTGAAGATTGCATCGGTGATATCACTTCCTTAGACTCATCATTCACTAAGAAAAGAGTGGGATCGAACAAAGATTGCATCAACACGAACACTTCCTCAACCATTGTTTTAATAGGCTATGATACAAAATGATCAAGAGGCACATCACCCTCCAAAATAAGATTGGAATCAACCAAAGAGTGCATCAAGATGACGACTTCATCAACTAATGGTTGAATAGGTTGTTGGGAAACTAAAGATGACTCAGAACTAGAAGGGTTGTTAGAAAAGGACCACAGTCTTAGTACCTATAGAATACCAGGGAACAAATGAGTAAGGTTGTCTCCCTTGCAAAGATCACAAGGGAACTTGGGCTTAGGTCCTATTCACTTAGGCTTCTTAACATTAACAATGCCCCTTGCATGACTTGTAGAGGTTGGTAGTTGATATCCAACATGACTTGCAAAGGTTGGTGACGATTTTCTAGTATGAATAGCAGTGACTAGACTCATACCCCCAACATGACTTGCAACAACTAGTTTCTTGTCTTCAACATGACTCACAGAGGTTGTTGACATATCTCCAACATGACTAGTAGAGGTTGGTTTCTCACTCCCAACATGAATAACAGAGGTTGGTTACTTTCCCAATACATGACTACCATAGTCTGGTTGATTTCCCCTATCATGACTAGTAGAGGATGGTGACTTGATGCTAGTATGACTTGCAATGACTATACTTTCACTCCCATAATGACTTGCATAGGCTAGTGACTCATCTCCAACATGAATTGCAGAGGTTTTTGACTGAATTCCAGTATGACTCGCATTGACTGGACTTTTCCCCCCTAGCATGACTTGCAATGGTTGGTAACTGGTCTCCAACATGACTTGCAGAGGTTGTTGACTGAATGCCAGTATGAATCAAAGTGACTGGACTTCTTCCCCCACCATGACTTGCAGTGGATGGTGACTTGTCTTCAACATGACTCACATAGGTTGTTGATACATATCCAACATGACTCACGGAGTTTGGTGAACTAATGTCGGTATGACTTGCAGTGACTGGACTTGTGCCCCCAACATGACTTGTAGAGGATGGTAACTAGTCTCCAACATGAGTTATAGGGGTTGGTGAATTCTTCTTATTTCTCTTCCTATTCCTATTCCTAGAATTTTGGTTACTAGCATAGATAATTTTAGGGGAGAAATTTCGCTCATGGGAAAAATTAAAGGGGTCCCAATTTTGATTGGGGTGAATTTTTTGTGTTGTAGTGTTTTTTTTATTATTTTATCATTCTCTCCTAATGTATTTAAAAAATAAATTGTATAGAGAGTTAGCCCAAGTTTTTATGAGGGAGAGGGAAACAAAATATTTTTCGCCCATGGAATTTCTAGCTACAAGCTCCATTAGCCCGATTTCCAGAAAAATGGGACTTGTTGATAGTGCATTCGCCCTCCCATTTTGTATATTTTATGGTCCACTCTTTCATTCACCCAAATTTTGGGGTATGGAGCAACTAAACCTTCTGTTTGCCTAGTTTTTTTAAAAAGGAGAATTTTGGTAGTGATTCTTCCCTCCCATCTTGTATAAATTTTGTGGATGAGGGTATTGATAGGTAGCTTCATCTTTTAGTTGGCTCTATATTCCAATTTCATGTTATTGACAATTTCGTGGATGAGGGTATTGGTAGGGCAAAGCAATAGCATGATTCAAGAGAAGATAAAGACATAATCAGTGGTGAAACAATTCAGTCTTGTTCAGACATCAAATTTTATATCAGGTAATCCTAAAATTTTCCACTTAGTATTTTGAGGATTAGACAGTGAATGTATCTATTTGGACACTGTTTTATTTTTATTGAATTCTAGACCAGGATATTACAACAATTACCTGACATATTTCTTGTTTCATTTTTTTTGTTGAAACATCACTAGAAAGATTGTGTTTTGTTCTTCGTCTAGAATTCACATCACTAGGAAAGAACATAAGTATTTAAATCCTTAGGGTTGTATAATCACAGAGTCTCCAATCTAAACTAAAATGCATACCTAGTGTTATCACCCTGTAATTTCCTAGGCTGAGGAGGAAATAGGCAGGGGTAACCACAAAACCACTTTGAGTCTTGGATCTAGCCCTCCAAGACTCGGAGAGGGATCTCTCTGTTAGATTTATCTTTGTTTGTATGGGATGTTAGGCTAGCTATGAGGAAAAAAGTTTTTTTTTAGAGTTTTTGGTTGAGACAACAGAAGAGGGCCATTGAGAAAAAATGGAGTCAAGAGGTTAAAGATGAAAAAATGAATGAATAGTTGATCTTTCCAGGTTGCCTTTCCATGTTTCAGGTTCTTCCTCCAGTGGAATCTTCAAATCAGAACTGATCTAGAGATTGGAGTTTCCAGGTGAATGATATCATCCTTCATGTCTCTGGTTACTGTCCACCATCAGTGATGAGATCTAGAACTTGAAGTGCACTGCTGGAGAAAATTCCCAAGTATGGTCGCCATTATGTTATCACCCTGTAATTTCCCATGATGAAGAGTAAATTGGTAGGGGTAACTACAAAACCACTTCAGGTAAGGGATCTATCCCTCCAAGACTCAAAGAGGGATTTCTCTATCGAATTTAGATATATTTGGAATAGGATATTAGGCTATTTATGCCAAACATGGGTTTGTTTATGGATTTTTAATTGGTTTGGTTGAGACATGGAAAAAGGACCATTGGGAAAAATGGAGTCAAATATTAAAGACGATTTGATAAATAAATAATAGAGACATATGTAACCAGGCAAGACATTCACTTCAGTGGATCCTCATAATTTTGTGATATGGAGAGAGGAAAAGGTTAAGGATCATTTCAAATGTAGAGGAGAGCTTATCTGAATTCTTCATTCAGTATTCAGAAGAAAACATAAACATTGTTTTTAAGTTAGATCAGGGTGTCCAACACAAATCCTGAGCATGTTCTTATTATAAGCAATGAGAAAAGAAAAAAAATATTGGAAACAAGAGAATGACAATTTACATCAAGAAAACTTCACCACAGAAACATGACACAAGAATCTGGAAATAAAGTGTCTGTGTATTCATCTATTACAGTCGCTTACAACCTTTGAGCGATTTTATAGTAGGATATGAAATTTCCATGCCATATTTCCATTCATGTCCCCCCAAGTCAAACCCCTTTCTTTCTTAAAGTCATAGGCTTTATAGCCCTTACAAACAAGTTCAAAATCCTATAAAACTGGATCTGATATACTAAAAATAAAACAAGATCAAAATAATATGATGTGTAGGATCTAGTCCTAATTTAAGGGTCAAAACCTTATCAAATAAGTCTTCAACAATCTTTGATCTCCTCAGTTGTCTTCATAAGACAGTAGATCACTTTCGAATTCCTTCTTTGACAACTGAGTAATTTTAGCCAAAAATAGAAAAAGCACTTAGTCTTCTTGCCTTATCATCTGCCTCAAAAATTGGAAAGGGATAATGATCTGTATCCCTTTAATTCTTATCTTTCCTTAAAAACTATTCCCACATGATATGGAAACAAAAATCCTCGATCTAAGGAAAAATGAGTATTCTGCCAGTTCTTGCGCTTTCAACAACTTACCCTCATGATTTTACGCTTCTAAGCCACCGAAAGCGCAGGAACTCGCAAAATACTCTTTTTTTCTCAGATCGAGGATTTTTGTTTCGAGATCATGTGGGAATAGTTTTTAAGGAAAGATAATAATTAAAGGGATATAGATCATTATCCCTTTCCAGATTTTGAGGTAGATGATAAGGAAAGAAGACTATGTGTTTTTTCTATTTTTGGCTAAAATTGCTCAGTTGTCAAAGAAGGAACTCGAAAGTGCTCTACTATCTTATGAATAATACTGAGGAGATCAAATATTTCTGAACACTTAGTTGATAAGGGTTTGACCCTTAAATCAGGACTAGATCCTACAGATCATATTATTTTGATTTTTTTTTATTTTTAGTATATCATATCCAATTTTATAGGATTTTGAACTTGTATGTAAAGGCTATAAAGCCTATGACTTTAAGAAAGAAAGGGGTTCGACTTGGGGGGACCTGAATGGAAAGATGGCATGGAAATGTCATCTCTTACTACAAAATCGCTCAAAGGTTGTAAGTGACTGTAATAGATGAATAAAAAGACACTCTATTTCCATATTCTTGTGTCATTTTCTGTGGTGAAGTTTTCTTGATCTAAATTTTCATTCTCTTGTTTCTCATATTGTTTTTCTTTTCTCATTTCTTATACGAAGAATATGCTCAGGATTTGTCTTGGACACCCTGATATGGCTTAAAAAAAATGTTTATGTTTTCTTCCGAAGATTGAATGCAGAATTCAGATAAGCTCTGCTCTGCATTTGAAATGATTCCTGACCTTTTCCTCTCTCCATATCACAAAATTATAAGGATCCACTGAAGTGACTATCTTGCCTGGTTGCATATGTCTCTGTTATTTATTTATCAAATCGTCTTTAATATTTGACTCCATTTTTCCGAATGGTCCTTTCTCCATGTCTCAACCAAACCAATTAAAAATCCATAAACAAACCCATGTTCTGCATAACTTGCCTAATATTCTATTCCAAATAAATCTAAATTCGACAGAGAGATCCCTCTCTGAGTCTTGGAGGGCTAGATCCCTGACTCGAAGCGGTTTTTTGGTTACCCCTACTGATTTCCTCTTCAGCCTAGGAAATTACAGGGTGATAACACCTAGAATAACCTTGGACATTATCTATTTTCATTGCTAAGCATTGTGTCAGTGTAAGATGACATTTTTGTGGGAACAGGCAACATGAGTTGTTTGTGAATTGAACAACTCTTGTTTGGGAACTGTTACCTTCTAATTGTAACTAAGGTAATATTTTGTATTCCAAAAGTAAAAAGTTGGTTGAGATATTTTGATATCTAGATGCACACATCAAACCTGTAGCTACCAATGGCTCATGGAATTTGGAAATCCAAGTTGAAATGGAGGTAAAGAAAAGAGAATATAATTGAAATTATTTAAGTAATCGATGAATAAATTTATGGGCTTCCTTTCTCCATTATAAGTTATTCTTAGTGGAGGAATTTGGGCCATGATTCAAGGGTGGTTACAAGAGGAATTGTTGCCTAAAGACCTTCAACCTGCAATTCCCGAAGTACATTGCACAAAATCCCGAAGTACATTGCACAAAATGGAGGCAATATGGACTCTAGGGGGGAAGCTTCCACTAAGTTCTTGGAGCGATATGAATGAACATTGCAATTTGTGCCTATTTTTTTTATGGTTTTATCAGCCTCCATAAAAACAGAAGGTAGGGGGATGTTTCTCTTCCAAAATACCATGAGAAGTATTGTCCTTAAAGGAATCACTGCTATAATTTTTATCTATTGTTATTTTCATGTGCATTGCATTCTAGAAAAATAACTTTTCCTTTTCTAAATGATATTATTAATGCAACTAACCAATGCTTGGATAAATCCAAGTGGATCTGAAACTGAGATATTTAATCCTCTTTTGATGATTTAGCTAGTGGGGTTGTTTACACATGGTATAAATGAAAACATGGACTGCTTTGAAAAGGACCTAGGAAACATTTGGATGTAAAAATATAGGAGAAAAGATCTTACAAATACTACCAACAAGAAAACTAAGAAGTCTAAGAAAACTAAAAAATCCTTAGGGATATGGACTTCTTCAAAGAATCTTGATTAGTGATCCTATCTACCTCTATATTCAAGTTGTTTTTATATGTATGAAACTCAAAAATTCAAATTATTGTAGTAGTTGTGTGATGGGAAGAGTTTCCCTATGAAAATTTATTTCATTGGGGTTGATTTATTGCAAGTGGGAGTCTTGTCTAGCTTGAATTGATGAAATTTACTCCTAAGTCTGAGAATTTAGAAAGATCCAAGGAGTAATGTTTGATCAAAGGGTGTCAAATCGAAGTACAACTTCATGAAATATTCCAACAATAAAACCCTTAAAACATTGATGTGAAAATGCCCACAAGAAGTGATGAAATGACACAATGGTATTTGTGTATGAGTTTATGAGCCAAGTGTTCTATAAAACAATAGAATCAACCACATAAATCATTGTTAGTGCTTGTACTAGAAAAGTGATCCAATTCCAAACTCAAACCACAGACTGTTATGAAATTTTATTTCCATAACTTTATAATATACTTCTAACATCTACTCTAAGTAACCCAAGGGTACCAAGACATGAGTCATTAGTTGTATGGTCCCTGGTTCTAGATCAGTGTGACTCGGGGGATTATCCCTACCTCTCAAGAACCTCGATGGCATGGCTATTCTAGATCCGACATTAGAATCTATAAGAGGTCACCCAAGCCTCAATGACAAGCAACATTTTCCAAATGATATCACAATGCATATTCCATTTTACCTTCAATCTTATCCAAATAATAGCACAATGCTAGTACTAGAACATAAGAATACCATCATTTAAGAGTTTTCTTGTCGATATGAAGTCATAATCCATTTTAGTTTTATCATTGATATTCTTGAATCTTAAATTATGCTTGAAAACTCTAGTTTCATGCATCTAATTTCTTTTCATCAAGCGAACTAGTGATATGGGGAAAGGAGACTTTAAATTCCTAGCTTGAGAGTAGGTTGATTTTGAGTACCATTCAAGGGCACACTTGAAGAGGGTTAGACCTAAATGGTCCCATCATCTACTACAACAATATGCAGAGTCTACATCTTGATTAGTTTATTTAAAGGCCCTTTTAGCATTCCTCTTCAATCAACATAGCCAATTATCTATTTTACTTACCGCAGTATGTCGTAGATAGAGAATAATATTGTATCTTGCCATCAGGTCAAGCCAATTTATTTTTATAGTCTATATATGCCTAGTTTTACTATGCCAAAGAGATGACACACACCGAGGTTGTGAATGATGATGAAAATACAAATTCATGATGGATATGATTTACAGTAAAAAATAAAAAACAGGTAAGTCTTATGAACCTTAAGACTATGTTATAGGGTTAGTGTAGTGTCCAACATCGATACTCTACCAACATCTCTAGTTAGGAATCTAGGCACCACTCATCTACAAGAATCCTTGTTGTATATTGTTGTTCCTTTATATTTGGATGCCTAAGCTCAGTCCAAGATTTCATTTTCTTAAATTGAAGGTTTTATCATAGTTCGATTGTTGTTATGCATTGCTTATTCAGAGTGAGAAATTAGAACACATGGATGTATTCTCAGTTTCTCTATTCAGTTCTTTTGATTTTTTTTTTCTTTTCTCTGATTAGCCTTTTCCTACTGCATCATAAATGCTCCAGTTTGTGTTCTATGTTGGTATACATTTTCATCACTTGATGTTGCATCATCTCAACCATAATAAAAAGAGGGTGTTTCTAATGTGGTTGTAGAATAAAAAAAGTTATTTGAGACTCAAACAAATAGGTCTTGTCAGTTTTGAGGTCTGATGTCAGAGAAGACAATGACACATGTATAGTCAGCTAATTGACTCCATCATAACTACTATTTTTTTTGAGTTATTTGTAATATTAAAAGTAAACCATTCTCTCAATGCAGCATTCAATCCATCTCAACTTGGTTGGGGAATCAATTTATTGCAATCTCTTGGTGTACAAAAACTTGCCACCATGTAATATCCAAACTGTACCTAACAGAGTGATCAATGCTTCTCTTAACTATGACAGTCAAAATCACATTAAATGTTTTTGGGATTGTCTTTTTCCATATTGGTATGTTTCCTCTAGAAAAAATATGGAAGGCCATCACTTAGCTACTATGGTCCTTTCAGGGCTACAATTGATGACACATTTGAATTTGACAAAGGAAACAAACTCTGAATGGTGCTACCAAATAAAAACAATGTGCTAAGAACACATTTGTCAAGTGAGATATAGTCAAGTGCTAAAGAATGTGAGAATTTTTCATAGACCTAAGTTTTCTCCCATTGAGAACATATTATTGTCCTAATACGTTCAAAATTTTTATGCCTCATGATTTGAAAAACCTCTATTGCACAGAAAGGAGAATTGTCAAGCAGAGAAGCACATGATTTTTATTTCTTCACAAATAAAAATCTATTGACCCATTGCATAGAGGCTGAAACCACAATAGAACTTTATGCATATCATGTATACACTATATACCTACTAATATCTGAGTAACATACGAAAAATAAAAATGAGTTGCATGCTGACAAGTTTTTCTTAAAATAGGATAATCATGAAATTGTTGATATCTTTATACACAATCCAACTAATAATTGTTTTTTGTTTGAAAAAAAATTCCAATGGGCACAATTTGGATTTATTTTTGTTTACATTTTAATATGGGTACATTACAACCCTTGTTGACTCCATTATAGTCGGTGATAGAAAATTTGCAAAGGATCACTAAAGATTTTTCTTTATTTTACTGAAATATCTCTTCCTATGCCTACTGTCCTCTCTAGAATTCTTCATGGGGTTTCATATTTGGATTTGGGCTTGAAATTCCTCACCCTACTGGAATCTCTCTTCAATTGACAAGGTCTTGACTTCATATCTCCACCTTGTTGATCCTTTGCAATGAATGTTAAGGTTTAAGATATTATTAAGTTTCATTTCAATTCACTAGATAACCATAGCATAGATAGGATCACTGAGAAATACACAATCACAAGAGACACATCATTTATCCTAGGAAACCCTCATGGGGAAGAAAAACCCCGCAAAAACTTCCTTAATATAGATAGACAATACAATGCCAAGAGATAACTCAAAAAATACAGAATGTCCTCTCCCAATAATGTGCCTCTCTCTCTTCCTTATTCTCCAATTGCAGCTCCAAACTTGAGCTTTGATGAACAAGTGAGTGAGTGTGCAAATGAGGCGCTAGCCTCTCTTATTTATACAATCTGGCAGGTGCTGAACTGACATGTATTTTCACTAGCAAGGCTGACTTCTCAATCTGGGTGGTTATAACTACTTTATTATATTCTGAGGTCGACTTCTCATTTATCCTATTACAATTAGGGTTTGACCAATCCATAAAAGGGGATTTGGTCATTTACAATACCCGACGTGATCAATCCACAAAAGGGGATTGATCTAATGAATAATACATCAATAATAAATAGAATACTCTTTGCAATTACAATAATTCAACAATTAAGAGGTCCATCTTTGTCATCCTATGTGACCTTAAACTTGGAGAGGTAATTGTAATTCCTTTATTAAATGAGGGGTAGTGCCTTGGACATTCTCCCACCAAAGAATCAATCTTAATAAGCCTCTAAAAATTGAAGGTTTCCTTCAAATGAAAAATGCAGAACATGAGAATGGAAAACTTTAACATTGTAATGTTGTACATGACAAAATAAATAATGTATTTGGGAGTTCATGTAGAGGCCTTGCAGAGTTAGCCTACCACTCTCCCTCTCCAGTTACATGTGGGAATATTTTTTCTCCGGTTCTTGATTCCTCTATCACAGGGATGGTTCGAGGAGATTTTCCACCTACTTTATGGTCCTCTTCACATGCTCGAGGATTATCTCTTTAAAATTTGTTGATGGCCTCTTCGACCTAGAATAGTTTTCCTTCCAAGTCCCATGAGGGGTTTCTGTATCTTCCTTAAAAAGTGATTATTTGTTTCAAGTCTCCTTGGAAAATTACCTTTTTGAATCCCAAACTCATACACAATTTGATTCCTCCTATTAGCACCCCCTCCATTTTTTCTTGATTATTGTTGTCAATAATTATGAATTTGGTGTATATTGATAGAATAAGTCTAGTGTTGTCCCCGAGGTGTAGGATAGTCGGTGACAGAGTGTGTTGTTAAGCCACTCTATGATGTTAAAGTCACCGGTTCAAAACCTGTGGGGACAAAAAATCCAACCATGTTAAGGCTTGGTGTGGCTCAGGCCGGGTGCGATCCTCGGGTGATTTTGATAGCTTAGATGCCCCTGAGTCGTGGTTTCTCAAGCCACAGGTTAATCGCGTAGCCAACAGGTCTCGCACAAATTAACAAACAAAAAAAATAATAAGTCCATTGCTATATCTAATCACCCCTACAGCTCTTGGCTTGCCCAGATTGTCCATGGAAGCTAAAATAAAGTTCATTTTGACCCATCCTTCTTGGGGTGGAGACCATGTATGGTGGGAGTTAGTGGATCTCTAGAAGGGAAGTTATTTATCAGGTGGGCTATTGTCTCACCTTGGTCTATAAGATATAACTTTTGATGAATCTAAAGATAATTCTGTAAAATGGATTGGTGTCAATTTTTACATGACCTAGCAATTCAAATTATTGCAAAGTTATTTCTCCTTAGGAAGTATATTGTAGCCACAGGTATTGGGGTGCAAACAGAAGTGGTTTCTCTTTTACCCTAGGTTGGAAGGGGATATTTTGTAATTTAAAATCTTGTTGTGATGTACTATATTGAATTCCTTATAATACCAGAATCAATTTTCTTGCAAAAAATCGTTTATTCTCTATTGTAAGAAATGATTATACTATCATTGGAAACTTTGGAACCATCATGGTAGAATTTCAAAATCATGTATGTTGAGATAATCTCACTGTTTGGAAGAGGTAGTACTTTCCACTTTGTTTAAAAAGTTCCTTATATCTTGAGGGAATATATGCATGGAATCACTTTTTGCAAAGAGAGTGTACTTGAGGAAAATCACTAATTGCCATTAATAGATTTGAATTGTGTGTAACAAATAGGTATAAATGAATCATTGTTTGAATTTGTGGTTGGATTGAATGTACTTGTAGATTCTTTGGATAGACACAACTTTTTAACCTCAAAATGTAAGGCAGTGGAGGATTAAAATAAGCAAGTAGCTTCATTAGAGGAGCTTCAAGAAGTACAAAACATGTCCAACATTTCAAGAAAAGAACAAATTATCTTTATTCAATAGAATGCATGTTTGTTTAGATGGAAAAACCTTTGAAATGATTTGGATATTTTTTTTGTTCAAATAGTAGCCACACATCAAATGGTGCTACTATATAGAAGCTAGATATATCCTATAATTTGAAAAGTGAGAAATTTTCTAGGTGGGCCCTTCAAACAATGTTTGTAACTTGGTATTTATAATTCATTGTCAATGTCAAAATAAATTCATGCACTTTTGGCATGGCTCATTGACCATCGCTTTTTTTTCTTCCAATAGGAACAACTATATTAATATATTAGAGAATAGTACAAGGGTGCCCAGCTATACCTGGAGGTTCTTATAGTTACAAATTTGGAGTTATCAAGAAAATAGAGTTTTCTCCAAACAATAGATAGTCTACTCAAAATACCAAGAGTTCTTGGTCTTTTTAGTAGAGTATCTATTGTTTTGAGAAAACTCTATTTTATGACTACTAAGTTACAAACATTACAAGAAGTTCTGAAATTTGGAAATTATTCATCCCTAGTAGAAGACAAGGAGATATATTAACCATTTCATGATACCTATAGGGCTCATGGTAAAAAAAACTAGGAAATATGTTTTCTTCATTTTTCATCCATTTTGTCACTTTCTTCTTTCTCAGTCGTGTAGCCAAAGCTAGAATGATGCATCTTCCTAAAGATAGACAATAATCATAGCACATAAATTCTCCATCTTTAAAAGTGGGAAAGAAGTAATACAGAGAGATTAGATCTCGTTAGGAGGATCCTACCCCCCCGCTGTGCTCCTCAACCTGCAACATTCCTTGAGACCCCACCATAGCCTATTTGGAGAGGTTGTCCACATATGAATTAAAAGTCATGTAAACATGAGAAAACCATATATCTATAAATTTACCAACAATAGAGAATACATGTTCCAGCAAGGGTCTAAGAGTTATATTTTGCATATTGTAGCCTCCTTTTTCCCATTTAATTGCTAGGTTAGAGTCATTGAACACTTGTATCTTGGATATTCCTTTTTCAATAGTGATTTTGAGAAGGTTTAGGAGGGCATGTATCCCTACCCAATTTTTCATACCTCTTCCTATCCCCAACTTGAAAGATAAAAAACAATGACAAAAGAAATATAAAACTCCTCTAAATCCACATGGGGTAGGGTTTCCGTGGATTGCACCATAAACAAACCACCAACTCTTTGATTTGTTTATTTCAAGAGGTTTTGGGACTAACTAGTTCTTTTGTTTGGGAGGTTGTTTTAAATCTTCATAAACATACTTTATCTTTTGGAATACCTCCAAGGGTGAGAAAGATAATTCCTGAAATAAAATAGCATTTCTAGTTATCCAATTTCCCAAGGCACTATACATGGAAAATATGTGTGGTCACTCAGCCTTGGGTCTTCCATCCACTATTTTAAATAGTCAACTAGATAGTTTCTCTCCCATTTTCAACTCCCCCAGTTAGAGTTAGGGCTTCCTTCCATACTTCTTTTGTAAATGAGTAGTATTTTAATAAATGATCTATGTCTTCTCTATTATTCCTACACGAGATGCATAAACTTGGATCCTGTTGATCCCTCCTTTGGAGGGATTCCCAAGTAAACACTTTATTGTTTAGATCCAAAAAAGGAAACATAATAGACTTCAAGGGGGATTTGATATTCCTTCGTGGCTTCTACCACCAAATGACTTCCTCCTCCTCATCCAAGAACATTTCTTTGTAACCTAAACTAGTTGAATATTTCCCCATTGGGATCCAATCCTAAACCAGGGGTCTTCCTCTTCTTTTAAAAAAATTTAAATCATCTTATGTATGTATATGTATGATGTCCATTTCTCAACATCCTGGTCTTCCACGCCTAAAATATGATCTCATTTCCAATCATTTTTCCATAAATTTCTGCTAACTAGAACTACCACATCTGCCAAACATGTTATGTCTTGATCTCTGAGATTTTTTAAGAGTCCTTTGTTTATCCTGAAAGCTCCATTACTATCCACTCAAGCGTTCATATCTACTCTCACATTTCTAACATTTCCAATTTTCCATGCTAACCAGGTCCCTACCAGGGGGGAAGTCAAAACCAGATCCTTCAAATGATGGATTCATTTTTGTAATATTTTGTTCTCTGTGTAAACCAATCCTCCATTGGAAGTAGCTCAATATATATTTTTTTATGCCACAAATCTTGGAATTTTATTAGCCTCCATAAACTCATCCCTGCAAGAGTTTTTCCAAAACAAAGAGTATTTTTAAGACTCCATCCACCGATAGCTTTGGGTTGAGCCAATCTTTGCTAACTTAGTAGGGGGTATTCCTTTACCCTTTTAAGTATTTTCCTTTCTATACAAAAATAATATGCCTTTTTCTATTTTTTTCCAGGATCTGTATAGGGATGTAAGAAAGATCATGCCAATAGACTAGGGTTTCTTCAAGGACCTACTTGATCAGGGTTGATCTTCCCCCATTGTTAACCATCTTGTGCATCAACCTATTAATCCTTTTTCCAATTTTTCATACAGACATTTCCAGCTTCTATAGCCATATGCATTTGGTTTGAGAACAATCCCATATACTTTAAACCCTTGTCAAACTTAGTCACCTTAAAGGGAAGGATCTAATTTATTCCTATGCAATGACTTTCAGATAAACCATAAAATGATATAAAGGAATTTAACAAGTTTACCTCCATGTCTATTGCAGAACTGAAAAGATCCAAGTATTTTTTAAGTTATCTGCCTCTTATATAGAACCTAATCCATATAGAAAAATGTCATTGATAAATAAAATATGCTCAATAGATAAATTCCTACCAACCTGCACTCCTCTTAACATTCTACTTCAATTATAACGTTCAATTATTCTTCTCAATCCCTCTACAAACAATAAGAACAACAAATGTGGCATCGGACACCTCTACCTTTGTCCCTTTGAAGGCTTCAAAATTGTTGAAGCAACACCATTAACTAGGACAAAAAATGAAGTAAAAGTTGGTATATGTGTTCCATTGGTGGTGCACAAAATAGTGAATGGAATAGCACAAATGATGTGATTTTTGTGATTCAATGTTCCTCTATTTTTGGAGTAGGTAGGAAATTCTTTATCATAGAAATATTACTATATGCCAATTTCCACCAAAGCTCTAGAATCTTCTATTTACAACACTTCTCACAAACTAATCTAAACTCAAAGACTCAAGCTAATCAAAAGTTAGAGGCTTCATAAAATATCAGTTTCTAAAACCATGTTCTACAATTTTCTAAAACCATGGCTTCCTAAAATGTCACTACTTAACTTAGATTATGCATTGTTTGTGGATCAAATCCTCTATCACTTGATAGTACTAATCACAAGTTGAAGTAGTATCTCTCTTCTTGAGACATATTTGTAAATATCATATTGGCTGCAAATAAGTTTTCTCTGAGGAACTCTTCAATGGATCAATTAGAAGAGGAATCGTACTTATTCTCATATTTATTGTTTTTTTCTTAACATTTCCCCGCCATCATAAGGACCATGTTTTGACATTTTGGACCCCTTCCCCTCAGTATTTCCATGAAATTTCACTTTCCATCACTTCCTAACATCTATACCTACCTCCATAAATTTTCCTAAAAAATTAGAAACCCCCAAGCCCCTTCATCTCCCTTCATTTCTAAACTACCCAAATCCCTTGTTTTTCCCTACACTAAACCTTAGTTTCCCCTCCCATTGAGCTAGATTTTACTATGGAATCAGAGACAACTAAGAAGAAGAGGAATAAGGGAGGTCAGATCAGTAGGTATGAGCCCACTTCATCACATGAGATCATGTCTTCACCATTTCTCAAGAAATCATTTCAAGAGACAAATCATTTGTCACACGTAGGGACAGTCTTACTTCAAAATTCATTTCTGAAGTAAGGAAGATGAATTTGAGAACATTGAAAGATATTTTTGTCAATAATAGACCAAGGAAAAAAAACCTCATTCAGTTTATACATAGGTATTATTATTTGGGATAAATGCCAAAAATATAGTTGATACAGGAGAGTTGTTGCACTTCTGGAGTAGTCTTGGGAGATTTAATTTTTAGGTGTCCTAGAGCTGGTTTTTGCAGTGCTTGATGCCTCTAATGACAAACATCCATTCTGATCTTTCCAATTCATATTTCATAAGTGAATTTGGTTCATGGGAAGGACTTCAAAATTCATCCACAAGCTGGGTGCTATGCTTCTGCTAGACCACATTGCACTTTTGACTCTGTTTTTGGTCATCATTTTCAAAAGCGGTTTTTGACCAAATGAAGATGAATTTTGGAAAACCAAAGGAGGTTTTTTATAAGGAAATAACAAATCACAATAAAACCATTCATATTTTACACAGGTATCATATATTGGGAGATAATCAACTTTATTGGAGGGCTATTTCTGAAAATAAAATTCTCCAATTTAAATGCCTGTATTAGTAATTATTTTGTGGCACATATTCCATGAACATGGGAATTAATTTCAAAAACCTGAGAGAGGTTTGTCTACAAAATAACCTTTCATACAAAATCCTCTCCCAGTTTTGGAAAATGTGTTATGGTTAAATAGTTATCGCTCCATCTTTGACCCCTCATTTTTTGCTATGCTTCTGGAGAATTCGCTGCGCTTTTGGAAAGCTTGTTTTCAAATAAATTTTGAAGGGGTTAATTGTAGGTTTTTTCTTGGATTAGTGACTCCAAGGTGTAGAGGACATATTAATCTTTCCATTCATAAATTTTTCATCAAAAAATTCATCAAGTAAGGCCTCTAAATCATCCTCCAAAGTTGTTTCTCTTCTGCTACAATTTGTTGTGCTTCTGTCACAGTCATTGTGATTTTGTGTGTGGCACATTTTTACCGCATAAATAAAAGTTAAAAGTGAAATGGGTAAATGTAAATGGTAAATATATGTGGTAAATGTAATTTTGAGTTTTTTAAGGTTAATATATTGTAATTAATGACTTGAGAGATAAGCTCAAGTAGTTTAGATAAAAGGGGAAAGTTGTTTCTAACTCCCCTAGCTTTTGGTATGGTTGGAGATATTCTTGTGATCTGATCCAAGGAGGAAGGAGTCTAAACATAATATGGGGAATTTTTTTTTTCCATATATATGTATCCTCATTGAATCCAAATGAAGGGTGGGATACTTGGTAATCATAGTGTGGAGCTAGTGTACACTATTTGACAGAAATAATATAAGAATTTGCAGCTATAATCTTGGGATTCTTGTGGTATGCTTATTGACAGTGTTTCTTCTTAGTTTTATCATCAATTTGAATGCTTATATCTCCTTAATACCATATGTATTCTTTCATGTGATCATCTCATTAGTTTTTAAGCATAATTCATAAGTTTATGCTCTGTTTTGATGAGATCTTCATGTTTGTGTTCCATTTCTTCTGATGAATGAATTCATAGTCATATGCTCATTTTGATCCTTTATTTTTCAACCCTGTACCATAATGAAAAACCAAATATGTCACTAAACATACCTACCTTGCCTCATTTTTATCCCTGAAAATGATCATTTGAAAACCATGACCTAGTTCCTTGGTCCAACAAACCTATAAACTCAAAACCTCACTGAGTTGAAAACCTAGCCTAATATATTTTTCCTTCTCTGGTCACCTTATTGACTGTGATCATAGAGAGATCCCTCTCTGGTTTGGTAGGGCTAGTTACCAAATCAAAATTTTTGTTTGTGGTTACCTCTTCAGTCTCCTTCTCAGCCTTAGGAGAACTGTGGGAGTGATAACACTTTGGCACTGTTGCCAGGGAACGAATGTGAAAATTTTCCTTGGAAAGAACGAAAATGATCCAAATATGATTGTTCATGGTGAGAAACAGTTAGACATCAAATAGGTTGTGCATATTTCACCTGGCGACTCCAGTGTCGAAGAATTCAAATGTTCATAATCTTCATGGTGACTCCACTTTTCAAGAACCGATAGTTTGAAGAAATTCTTGGTGACTTCACTATTTTCAAGAAGGATTCAATTGCTTGAAGGTATGATCCTATGAATCGAACTCATATTTTAGGTTTTCTGAATTGAATACCTTGCATAGATTGGAAAAAATATATGCCTAGGTTCAGAGATGAAAATGATGACAATGTTTCTATACATTTGATAAAATTGCATATGCATATACATAGGCTAGGTTTACAGTTTCCTGGGGATTGTTTGATGAAGATGTTTATGGAAACCTTAGAGGATGATGCCAGGTCATGGTATGAGGAATTTCCTGCTGCCAGACTATGTTCACTTAAATATTTTCATGTAGCATTTTGTGACAATTATAAGCAACATTATCTTTCCTTATTGTTGATAGAAAAATTATGTGGAAAGTTTGAGCAACTTTTTCAGTTCATAGGGATTGATATTGATTATGAGGATATTGTCACTCATGATATTGAAGAGGTTTTATTTGAGTTTTATCTGCATCAAAATGAAAGGGCGAAAATCAATAATGAGAATTCTCAGCCAATAGTTGTTTATCCTTTGACTATAAATGAAATTGAACACGATTTTAGTAGTCATATTTCATCTTCTGAGTTCAATAATAATGAACAACTGGTTTTCTCTCTTGATATTGATGACATGTTAGCAGATTCGACATCTACAATTCAATAACACACAAATCACCGAACCAATGTTAACTGCTATCAAACTCAATTTTCTCCTCTATCTGAAGATGAAATAGATCAGCTCCTAAAAATTCATGTTACAACCCAAGCTAATGCAGATTTGTATCCCTTACAGTGTTCACACAGTCAAGAATGTGTGAGTGAAATTTCTTCTGTTATTGAAAATGTAAATCTTGGTTTAAATGATGACAGTCATAAAACTGATGAAACTGTACAGGAAGTTGTTGTGAGTAAGCCAATTTGTGATGATGATTTCCTGCAAGGAGATCAACAAACAAGGATTGTTTTCTTTCATGAAGAGGATAGGGCTATCATGTTTAATAATCTTGAATATTTTTTTTTTCTGTTCAAGGATAATTTAGACAATGAATGGGAGGAGTATGAGTCTGAGATAGATAGTATGCCAGTGATAGAATCAAATTTACTCATACTTGAGGAATTTACAGCCAACACTCAAATAGCAGAAAGTCATACTTCCCTATGCTTTCCTATGGATCAAAAAACAAGTATTCTTTCAGATCAAAATGAAGGGTGTGTTTGTGTTTTCGTTGGATCTCAAGACAAAGTAACATTTTAAATTATTGAAGATCCTTTTACTGATTTTCTACAGTTAACAGGGAGGATGTATTTTATTGTATTTATGGACCAGAAACACATCTTCAGTGGACACTCGGAGTTGTCTATTTTTTTTTTCTTCCTGTTCAAGGAAAGTGTGAGCATGATTCAAGTAAATAGCCATTTGTTGGATTAGTTACAATGGAGGGATCATTTTACATGATTGGATATATGTATTCAACAGGAAGGAAGTTATCATCAGGATTTGAAGCCTGAGGTGAAGTCCCTAAGATATCGATGGTGTTCTTCCATAAGTAAGTTCAGTCAGTAGTCAAGTTGTTCAGTCAGGTCAGTTTTTGTTTCAGTTAGTTATTTCAATTTTGAGTGTCGAGTGTTTTATTTTTTACTCCATGGCCCAATGAACAAGGTGAAATGGTCTACGGTGTTCTTGACACCTCCTAAAGGAGCTTCCAAGATGGAGCCAATGTTAGTGTTTTTCAGTCCTGTCAATCACCAGTGATCAAATGTGCTCTTACCAAGTTTTTGATAGGGTCCTACTACAATTTTTATGGTTTCAAATAGGTTTTCAATAAAAATTTGGTCACTAGTTAGTTGTCTAGGTTTATTACTTCTCCTTTCAACCTTCATGGTCAATGTACATCAGCAAGGTTAGGTCATTCCTTTTTGAAAATGTGTCATGTTCATCATGGTCATTATTCAGCTCATTCTTTCATGTTGTGTCATTATTAGGTCATAGGGTCAAAATCATGAAAATGGGTCATATCACCATCAAAGTCATCTTTTGAAGGAGTAGTAATATTGAAAAATCTTCAATAAAGGTTTATAAAATGTGTTTTTATCTTCATCAAGATGTAATATATGAAATAAAGTTATAAGGTTGTATTTCATTAGCAAATCAAATCAGAATGTGAAAGGACATGGTGGGGCCACTACATCACCAAAGGAGAAAAGCAATTTCCAAGCTAAAAAAGACCAAAAAGAGATTCTAATTTTCTCATTCCAGATTGATAAGACATCTCTCCATCAAGAAAACTCAGTTTCACTCTCAGAAAAGTGATTCATTGCCATCAAAATCCAAGTTTCTTCCAGCACTGCGCTTTTCACTGGCAATGTTACGCTTTTGCCAAAGTGTGATGTGCTTTCTCAAGGGTGCCCAAATTTCATTTTCAAAGGGTTTCATCAACAGTTTTTGGTTCCATCATATCAATTTCAAGTAAGTGGAACTCTTTTTCTCCTCTCATAGCTTGTTTTTCTTCAGTTCATGCTTGGAAATATCATATTTCCCTCTCCTGGGGTTTGCTTGGTTTCATAGTCTCTTTGGTTGAAATACTGAGAAAAACCCTAAAAAATAACCTCAATTACCCTCCCCCACTTTCCATATACCTCCATAGACATTTTACCTCACTCCTATCCCTCAAAATCATCATTTTCCCACAAACCCTAGCCTAGACTATACTTTCCTAGGCTAGGACTTTGTTTTGACATTTTGGACCCCTTCCCCTCACTCTTTCCCTGAAATTTCACTTCCCCCCACTTCCCCCCACTTCCTAACATCCATACCTATCTCCCCAAATTTTCCTAAAAATTTAGAAACCCCCTAACCCCTTCATCTCCCTTCATTTCTAAACTGCCCAAATCCCCTGTTTTTCCCTACACTAAACCCTAATTTCCCCTCCCGTTGAGCTAGGGTTTACTATGGAATCAAAGACAACTGAGAAAAAGAGGCATAAGGGAGGTCAGATAAGAAGGTATTATCCCACTACATCACTTGAGATCATGTCTTCACCATTTCACAAGAAATCATTTCAGGAGACAAATCATTTGCCACACATAGGGACAATCTTACTTCAAAATTGGTTTTTGAAGTAAGGAAGATGAATTTGAAAACCGTGAAAGAGGATTTTGTCAATAATAGACTAAGGAACAAAAAAATCCTTCATTTTATACAGAGGTATTATTATTTGGGAGAAATTCCAAAAATATAGTTGATATAGGAGAGTTGTTACACTTCTGGAGTTGTCTTGGGAGATTGCATTTTTTGGTCTCTTGGAGCAGGTTTGTGCAGTGATTGATGACTATAATGACAACTATACATCCTGTTATCACCCCATAAATTATGGGAATCAACTCATGACTTGGATTTATTCTGTATCTGGTGATCTCGTTGACAAATGATATTTCATTTCTTCAAATAATTTGTGAAAAGAAAAAAGAAAGAAAAAGAAAAAAGAAAGAAAAGGAAAAAAGAAAGAAAAAGAAAAAAGAAATAAAAGAAAAGAAAAAGAGGGCATAAAAGAATGGAAACAAAGGCCCCATGAAATAATAGCAACTTGGTCATACCGTTCAAACATGACCAAGTTCTTTTAAATTTTCAATGTTGATAGGTTAGTGAATACATCTGATCAGACCATCTAATCCTGATCAGATAGCCCCTAGGTTAGAACTAGTGAATACATCTGATCATACCATCTAATCCTGATCAGATAGCCCCTAGAAAGAATAAATTTTCAACCCAACTGTGTAATCTGGGTTGAGTGCCTTATGACAGTAGGTTACGATGTAGCCTAATTGCCTCGCCCGCCTTGCCAAACTAAAGCCAGATCGACAAAGATGTTACCCTATGACTCCAATGCCTAAATGTAATTGAATTGACGTCCCCTTGGTGGCGTACAAGAGAAAAATCGAAGGAAAACCCATGAGAATGTCCTTATCCTAAGTTTTCCTACATATGACATTTT
>ML789786.1:413427-436760 GCA_009831015.1 Picea engelmannii
GCATGGCACATTCCTGTTCCGTGCATGTGCACGCGCACCCCAATTCTGCAAAGTCCTCTTCAATTTTTGGTTACTTTGTATAGTTTTTGACCTTTTTGAAATGCTGTGAAATTAATTCAGTGCCATGAATGACTTCATTACTGTTTGACGATGCTGAGTCCTTGTCACCATCTGCGGATGCAATTTCAGTGATAACACCCACGTTGACTCTAATGAACCAATGGTATAAAAACCCCACACCTCCTAAGAGGAGGCTCCGGGATTTAAAGAGAAATACCAAGGGTCCTTCCCAACTAAAAGAGTGATTGGTTGACCACCATGAATCAACGATCCAAAGTGATGATACAGATGAAACCTAAGGCCAACTATACAAAAAAAAACTCCATTAAAAAATCCTAAGAGAAACATCGCAAACAAACAAATTCTTCAAAAAATTGAGCCCACGTGGATAAGGACATTATTCCAAAGAAATGAAAAATTGGAAAGGGACCTTCCAAAAACTAGGACGGGTTGATCAAGTCCTGAGACCGATGAACGAAGGAGTGAGAAACAATTACCCTAACCTCCACTTACCATCCCTACCTAGTGCAAGTAAACCTCACTTTTTGGGGCACCCTATAGGGGTATTGATAGTTTGATATGACATCTACCTCAGGTACTATGGGAAACCATCTACAATCACCTTTGAAATACCTAGGAAAAGTAACTGAGGGTACCAACTTGCAGTCAACATTCGAGGGGTATAGTCAACAATCGATATCAAATGTATGGGCAGGGTAAAAAATCACAAAGATACAAAAGAACCACCTCTCATTGAGGTAAAGGACCTAATGAAACCCCTGAAATGTGATCTCTCCACAATGCTTGATCAAGTCTCGGAGGGGGTATCTCCTTAACTCTTCCTCAAGTGACCTTTTGTTTAACTTCTTTGTTAGAGTAGGCTCTGGGATATACTTATACAACAATTGGATTTTATTCTCCCTATCTTAGACTCATATATTTATTTACCATCCTTAGAGAGTTATCTCTACAATCCTAATTCAATTCCCTAACCCTAAATTTGTTCATGGACCCTATAAATTAAATAAAGTGTGGTAAATTTTAAGTTTAACATTCATTTTAGCAACTATTTTTTACTCAAAGGATATGGAAGAGAAATGGATGTTGTTTGAGACTCTTGAAAAAATAAAACTTATAAGAACAATAGAAAATAAAACTTTACACTCATTCTTCAATGAAAAAGAGTTTCAAAAAATAAAAATGCATGAACAATTTTGCAAACCTTGAAATGCAATATTTTCTCTTTATGATGCAAAATGCACAATGCATCCTTTTGAGAAACAAAAAAGAAGAAAACAAAAATATGTTGTTTGTTATTCTTCCTTTGAGATTCTTTCAATATGAAAAGAAAACAAAATCTTATGCTAAATTATTTTTCTTTTTCAAATATAAAGAAAAACAATGCAACATAAAAGAAAGAAACCTAATTAGCAACAAACTAGGGTTTTTTCATTTTCTTCTTGTTTCTAGTAAGGAAAAAACTAAAAAATATGCTAAAAGAAGGATTTTTTTTGTGTTTGTTTGAAAAATCCAAGGAAATCATAAAAAAAAACTCTCAAACTCAAATTTCAAAAATGACCGCAATAACGACTAGGAAACTGAGATCATTAGAACAAGACTAGTCTAAAAATTATGTAATCAAAGGGATAAAAAGGGACAAAAAATTTCATTTTCCATTAAAATTAAAGGCCTAAAAGTTTTTGAGACTAATCTCCCAAAAAAAAAACTCCAAACAAGCCAAAACAGGTCTTAAAAAGGATGAAAAACAAGCAAAAAAGTAAGTTTTCTAGAGGCGTACGCAACTATCTCCACTATATGTCATCTATATGATATCATTTACGTTCCTTTTATCACTGTAGGGAATGTATATGAGTTCTTGTACGCCCCTTGGCCTTCTATAGGGTGTGTATGTATGCACTTTATCCTTCTATAGGGTGCATATATACATGCTTTTTCCTTCTATAGGGAATGTATACGTGCCAACACTTATGTATTTTTAAGCGCATATGTATGCACTTAACACTTATATAAAATTAGCATATGTACACATATATTGTCAAAGGAAAGAGCGTATACACTTGGAAAACTTGGAAAAACTAGTTCTAAAGCCCAAAACATAAAATGCAGTAGAGAAACCAAAATAAAGACAAAAGATAATGGAAAACAAAGATAAAATCCAATAATGACTTGGGATGCTAGAAAAATCAAACAACCTTGTTTTTCTTTATAAAAGTACAACTCACTAACTTATGAACTCAAAAATAAACCCAAACAAAGTCTTAAATTCCCAGAAGAGACTCCAGACACCTAGCCAAACACCATCGACCGAGAAATTTGACCTAGGAAGATGTATTCTCCTATGCACAAGGCAACCCATGTGTACACGAATGTCTAAATTCGTGGGTGAGTATATGTATTGTTGCACACAAGTTTTCATTGATGCCAAAGTGGTCATGGACATGGTCAGTTACAGTGAAATAACAGACATAAGAAGTATGTGGAAGGATCGAAGGATGAAAGGATCAATGACACATAAAATTATGGTGCACAGACAGAGGAAGTCATGAAAGGATGAAAATAGAATTGCACAGAAGGATAGAAGGACGAAAGGATCAATGGTACAAAATAGGGTCAACGGCGTAGAATAAAATCTATAGGGTTCTTTGAATTAGTGCGACGTATGATGCAGTGGAGTGTACCAAGACGAAGTCAGTGCGATGGAATGGACTGTGATGGATTATGTGGAATATTTTGAAGAAGAAAATCGGTAGGGTGCCTTGAGCTAGTGCAACAAATGGTGCAGTGAAGTGTGGCGAGACAAAGCTCGTATGATAAGCAACATAGTGGAATGTGAAAGGATGAATGAAAATTTGGTGATCGAGTGAGTGAGTCACCAAGAAGTGCTAACAGTCTAGTGGAGCAACTGGGTGATCACACTACAAGCCAAGTGTGATAGGATGAATAATTTGACTTGAACCTTGGGCTCTTATTCTATTTGCATAGTAGGTTCTCTATAAACAAAAATGTGAGTAACTATGTGATCTAGATTTAGGAGTGGAACGAACTGATTCACGGACTAAATAACATAAACACAGATATAGGAAGGATAACACAAATATCTAGTGAACAATATCTTCTATTAAATAATGAAATAGGTTGAAACTGTAAAACTAAAGAACTGAAACTTTCTCAAATGGTGGTAACTATCTCTGAGAAGAGATGTGGCTGCTACGCACATACGTTTGAGTAGAATGGATTACAATGAGGCTCCATATTCCCTTTTCATATTAATCATGAATTCCAAAACCCTATACATCCAAAAACCTAACCCTAGAAGGTGAAATGCCAAAATTCATGTGGGCCTTATGGGTAAGTTGGTGTAATTTGGTACCTCAACTTCCTAGGGTCGTAACTTTTGAATACAACCTTTGTTTCAGGCACGTGATAGCCCGTTGGAAATGTATTTCAGATATCTACACATTCTTTCATTAGAATATGACTTCAACTATAGTCTAACTGTGGCGAGTAAAAAAAACAATGTTTAGGGCCCCAAAAAAACCCTGGAAGTACAACAAGATGCTGGAAGTAAAACAAGATGTGTCGACATGAAAACATACAAAATAAGCCAGTTGGAGTATATGAGAGGTCACTTGTATCCACCTGGAGAATGTGTGAGGCTTCAGACAGCCCCAGAAGTGTAGAACTCACAATTATAAAGCATTACAAAAAGACGTACTAAATGAAAAACGAACATGAGGAGCCAGTTGGAATAGGTGGGTGGCCACCAATATCCACCTGGATCATTCTGTCATTCTTGAGGAGATTCTCTAATAAGACTAGGTTATGTTTTTGGAGATGAGTTGGAGCTCATTCGTGACAATATTTGGTCCATTGTTTTTAGTCAAAGAATGTCCAACTATAATTGGACCTTGATCTGGTCAATATTTTTCCACAATATAATCTTCATGCATCCACATAGTTTATTTAGACAAAAGTGTAACTAACAGGATCTTGATCTTGTCAAGATATGTCCACAATATAACTTCCATGCGTCCACATACTTTATTTAGACATAAGTGTAACCAACATGACTTTGATATGGTCAATATGTGTCCACAAAATATTTTTTATGCATCCAGATATAGGATTGTGAACTCAATTAAAAACATTATAAATAGGGATGCATTATGTTCGAGTCAAACGGGGATGCAGAGAGAAGAAAAAGGTTTTATAACTATTCAAAGAAATTGAACTGAAGACATATCATATGGTTTTGTAATATATATATATATATATATATATATATATATATAGAGAGAGAGAGAGAGAGAGAGAGAGAGATAGTAAATTGAATATAGAGTGGTAGGGTGGTGCTAGGGTGAGTTGAATCTCACTGAGGATTGGTTTCCTCATCATTTGTAATAGGTTGGTCCTTGAGAGGATTGGTGTCCTCATTATCTACAATAGGTTGATCCTTGAGAGGATTGGTGTCCTCATTATCTACAACAGGTTGGTTCTTAAGGGGATTGGTGTTCTCATTATCTACAACGGATGGGTGCCTATCAAGTTGAATAATTATAAATTGCAAGTTGGAGCATGTAAAAGAACATAAAGAAAGATGTTTTGTGGTTTTCTCCCGCATTGGGTTTCCACGTAAAAATATTTCTCTAATGTGTTTTCTATGTTGTGTTTTGATTTCTACATGTATTACTGATTAAGTAAAAAAATTTAAATAACTTTAAATTGTTGAAAGAAAATAAAATTGATAAATCTGATACAATAATGATACATTATTGATTCACCCCCCCTCTCAGTATTGTTGCAAGTCATAACAATTGGTATCAGAGTCGTTTCCTTCAGTAATATCCTAACAACTAGAAGGAAGATCACACAAAAGGTATGACAAGTGAATATTCCTCTTCTTATTCAACCAAACCTCCTTTATTCAATGGAACAAATTTTTCATTTTGGAAAATCAGAATGAATACCTACTTAATGTCTCTTGGTATGGAATTATGGAAGATTGTGGTAGATGGTTATAAAATCCCAACAAATCTTCCTACTAATGAAGCATGTATGAAAAATTATTATATTAATTCAATAACTATGAATTTTATCCAAGGACTTGCAAATTTTTTTTTTGTTAAAGTAATGCATTTCAAATCCGTAAAGTAAATATGGGATAAATTGGTAAACAATTATGAAGGAGACGAGAACGTGAAGTTGACCAAACTTCAAGATCACATAATGCAATTTGAAAGCCTAAGAATGACTGAAGATGAAAATATTGCAAGATTATTTCTCAGAGTATATGAGATTGTGAACAATATAAAAGGGATAGGTGAGAAGATTGAAGAAGTTATAGTGGTTCAAAAGGTACTTAGATATCTTCCCTCAAGACTTGATGCAAAGGTTTCTGCTATAGAATAAATTCATGAACTAGATAAACTGACTATGGATAAGATCCATGGAATTCTAACTTCTTATGAGATGAGGAATAAGAAAGAACAACCAGATCTAAAGGTTGCAATCTTAAAGACATCAGTCAAATGACCATCATCTCAAGATCATAAATCATCAGAACACTTCTCATATGAAGAGGGAGATAATGTTTTAAGGAAACTAAAGAGGGGCTCCATAAAGTATAAACGTATGTTACCATTCAAATGATTTCATTGTCGTAAAGTTGGTAATTTTGCATCTAAATGTCCCTTCAAAGAAAACAACACCAATGAAAAAGAAATAAAAGGAAAGGATAAACCTAGAGAGTTTAAAAAGAAAAAGTATTTTAAAAGGAACAATTTTATTCAAAAGAGGATAGGAACAACTCTTTAGACATTGAAGAAGAAGAATATGAGCCAAATAAAATTCAAGATGAAAAATTTATTATGGCTTTGGAGAAACACAAATATGAAAAAATAGACACAGAAGAGTGTGAAGTTGTAGTAGACATGGAAGGAGAACTCATTAGTGCTCTGGAGGAAATATCTCAGCTCGAGAAAAAGAACAGACTAAGAAAATAGCAGTTACATATCTACAAAGAAAAATAAAATGAGATTAGTGAAGAAACAATCATCTTAAAAATTCAGTTAGAAGAGGATAAGAGGAGGGAAGAAATATTGATGAATCAAATAAAAGAAAAAGAGAACATCTGTGACAAACTAGAAGAATAAATAGTTTCCTTAAGAAAGGATCTAGAGAAATCCAATACTCAAATAAAATTCATAAAAGGATATGAAACTCTAGGTAATATTCTCAGCAATCAGACATCACCAAATGACAAGACAGGGCTAAGATATAAGGAAAGTCTGAAAAATTTCAAAGGTGAATCAAGCACTAGCATGCCAACTAGTGAGAAGCCTACTAGTTATGCAAATGCTCTTAAGGGAAACAAAAATCAGCCCAACAAATCAAAAGATTAAAATAGGAAGCCATCAAAACTGAATCAACCCAACTATGCAAACAAATATGAAGCAAGGAAGCAATAGGTGCCTAATTCTTATCAAGTTGGCAGACAAAGACCAATTCCTACAAGTAATTTTTTTCAAAGGCATCCGAATTTTTGTATGGATATTGTTTCACTTGTGGAAACTTTGGACATTAGTATATGAGTTGCAAGACTTTTAGACATAATAGAAATACAAGAATTAGATTCAATAAACCTCGAATGGATATGTTTCAAAATTCCTTCAGTAATGCATTCTCCCCTCTTCTAAATGATTTTGAATGCCACATATGAAATAATTTTGGACACGAGGAAAGTGAATGTAGAAGCAATATGATTCATATTTATAGCAAGACAAAAAACAAGATATTACCAAGGTTTGTAGGAAGAAAAATAAAAAAAACAAAGAAAATTGTGGGTTGGCTCTATATGCCAAAAATCAAGAAAATAAATGGTATATTGACAGTGGTTTCTCCAAGCACATGACAAGAGACAAGAGTAAGTTTGATCCATATGGATATCGGTGGCCACCCACCTTTTCCAACTAGCTCAAAACAATTTTCTGACATTTTTGGCAATTTACTATTTTTAGCAGTTTTTACTTCCGGGGCCATTTTTAGGGCCTAAATAAAGGTTTTTAGGTATCGAGCTTCTCAATGATAGAAAAAGGCATGATTGAGCCCCAAAAATGAATCTCCTTTTTGATACCTTTCCAATGGGCTATCACAGGCCTAAAACGGAGATCGTATGCAAAAGTTATGACCCCGGGAAGTTGATGTACTAGCTTACCCAAACGGGGCCCACATGACTTTTGGCGTTTCGTATCCTAGGGTTAGGTTTTTCGATGTCTAGGGTTTTTTGCATTCTTTCTTATTGTAAAAATTCCTTTAGAGCCTCATTGTAACTGGCTTGTTGTGAATGTGTGCTACTGTCACATCTCTTCTCAGAGATAAGCTGCCACCATTCCAACAAGCTTGTTTCCACTGCATTTTACAGTTTCAGCTTATTTCGTTATTGAATAGAAAACCAGTTTTACTATATCTCTGTTATTTTGTGTTAAGCACCTGTTAATAATCTTTATTCATTTCGTTCTACCCATAAAATCCGGATCATTGGTATCAGAGCGGTCTTCTCCTTGTCGTCTTAATGCATGTCCCCAACGAGGTCGGAGTACAAAGAGTTGGGTCTCGAGCTTGTTTCTCTTGAGGAAATAAGCTCTCGCATGCCTAAGCGACCTCCTGTGGAAGGAGAAAAGAAAGATGACGGGACAGGAGATACTTTCAAACTATTTATTGAGGAATCCCTCACGCAACAGAGGAACGAGATGATGGATAGTTTCGCGCAAATACTTCGGCGACTACCAACAGGCGATGCATCTTCTTTGAATGGAGGTGTCGCCCCCTTAAAGGTACAAATAAAATTTGATATTCCTATATTTGAAGGTCAGATAGATGCAGATTATGTAGACAAGTGGTTGAATCTACTAGAAGGGTATTTTCTGTTCATAAATTTTCGAATAGAGAAAATATTACTTTTGCACTCCTCAAAGCCGTTCCCCATGTCAAATATTGGTGGGAAACTTTCTATGAGCAAAAGGAAATAAAGGAAACATCATTATTTTCAGTCATGGCCACCTAGGAATCCTTCAGGGATGCTATTAAGAAACAATACTACCCTTTTGGAAGTTATGATGACCTTTATACCAAATGGACCATACTGCGGCAAGAAAGAGACCAAGCAGTGCCAGATTTCACAAATATCTTCCATACCTTGCGCACCAAGTTGGGTATCAAAGATTCAAAGCGACATCTGGTGCTCAAGTATCATGGTGCTCTGCATAGATACATCTAGACCAAAATGGAATTTCTAGACATCTCATCCTTGGGCTCGGCCTACCGATATGCTGTCAAAATCGAGCAGAAGCTCAAACAAAAGACACATCAATTTGGGCATGGGAACCCCTCACAACAAAAGCCAGGAAAGGGTGGCCCCAACCTACCGAACAAAGGACAGAGAAAAGATGGACAGTATCAAGACAACCATTACAAGCTGCAAGCAAAGAAGGACACCGGAAAGACAAAGAAAGATATCGGGAAATGGTGCGACTTCCATAAGAGCCCTTGGCATAACACTGCTGACTGTCACTCAAAGTAGTCGTTGGAGGTCGAAGTGAAAGCCTTTGAATCAAATGCAGATTCTGACTCCGAGATAGAACCAGAAAGGGGAAGACATATCATTGATTGGGAACCCAGTGCCACTGTTTCTACCATCAAGATCCAGCCTGGTGAACCAGACAAGCCAGAAGAAGGAGAGTGCCTCTTCCATTCACAGATGTGGGTAAAAGGCACCACACTACACTTCATCATTGAAAATGGTAGCCAGAAGAACCTCATCTCAACAGAGGTTTTCAAGCGGCTGGCCCTGCCAACAACGCCGCACCCACAACCCTACACCATTGGATGGCTCCGCCAAGGAAGCGATCTCCACGTAGGCCAACAGTGTCGATTATCGTACGACATCAAGCCCTTCAAAGACGAGGTATTGTGTGATGTTTCTCCTCTTGAAGTTTGTGATGTTCTTTTGGGCCAACCTTATTTATGGAAACGTAATGTTTTATATGAGTCTAGGCCTCGTAGTGTTATTATTACATTGAACAGGAAATTGTACAGGATACCCGAGGCAGTCCCACCTAGTGATATTTCCTTGATATTTGCTAAGCAATGCAGGAAGGTCATCTCTCAGATGGGGAAGTTTTTCTTCTTCGTGATTCTCTCTCAGAATAAGCCAAAGATCGTAACCACATCCAGGGTCTCTGCGGCCAAACTCTCCACATAGCAGAAGCAAATAGATAAGGTCGTGGAAGAATACTCGAATATCTTCTCCTCACCTATAGGGGTACCTCTGCACTGCCAGGTCAAGCACCCCATCGATCTAACCCCCAGCGCACCACTGCCCAATGGGTCAGTCTATCGTCGCTCTTTGTTAGAGAATGAGGAGATCAAGAGACGGGTCTAAGAATTGCTCCACAAGGGGCACATATGCCCTAGCTCATCACCTTGTGGGAGCCCAATCGTGCTGGTACATAAGAAAGATGGAACCTGGCAACTTGGTATTTATTATCGGGCTCTAAATAAAATCACTGTCAGAAACCGGTACTCGATTCCCTAAATCGATGACCTCCTTGATCAACTGATGGGGGCCAAATACTTCACTAAGATTGATCTTAAGTCTGGCTACCACCAGGTCCCGATAGAATAGACAGATGTATGGAAGACCGCCTTTAATTCAAAGGAAGGACTTTTTGAATCCTTGGTCATGCCCTTTGGTTTGACAAATGCTCCAGCCACTTTCATGACGATGATGGACGATATCCTGCGACCATTCACCAATACTTTTGTACTGGTGTACCTGGATGACATTCTAATTTACAGCAAGACTTGGGACAAACACTTGCAACATATTCAGCGGGTTCTGCACACCCTACAACAACACAAGCTATACGACAACCTAAAAAAATGCTTCTTTGGCATGGACAGAGTCCATTACCTGGGCTACATCATTGATCAACATGGTGTACATGTGGATCCAGCCAAGATCAAAGTCATCCGTGACTGGCCAGCCCCAACAACACTCACTGAGCTTCGAAGCTTCTTGGGACTTGGTAATTTCTACCACAGGTTTGTGTTGGGTTTCTCCCATATTGCATGGGTCCTCAGCCAAATAAACAGGGGTGGTGGTAAGGAGAAATTTGCGTGGGGCCGGTCCCAACAATAAGCATTCAATGATTTGAAGCAATGCTTGTGCTCAGCCCCAGTACTTTCACTACCAAACCTACAACATCCCTTTGAGATCAAGACATATGCTTCAAACTATGTCGTGGGTGTCATTCTCACTCAGCACGGCCACCCTGTGGCCTATCATAGTGAGACACTGTCATATACTGTCCATAAGTACCCTACTTACGACAAAGAAATGTACTCCATTGTGCAAGAATGTCGCCAATAGATACATTACATTCTTGGGAAGGAGACAATCATCCACACTGATCATAAGCCACTGCAGTTCATGCAGACACAGGGAAAACTGCAAAATGACCGCCATCAAAAGTGGTCCACATACTTGCGGCAATTCCACCTCAACATCAAGTATAAAATAGGAAGCACCAATCACATCGTTGATTGCATCAACAGACCGCCAGTCGTGGAACTCACCATAGTGCTAGACTCTTTCATCCATGAGACATATGGATGGCCCCAACTCTATGAGACTGACCCTGACTTCGCCACCACCTACCAAATGTTGGGTGAAAATGCAGTTGTCGATAATTTCCATCTTCAGCATGGGTTGTTTTGTCATCTAGGCCATATATGTGTTCCATCAAGAGAGAGAGCGAAGCTGATCTAGGAAGCCCACTATAGTCGAGTGGCAGGACACTTTAGCGTCGAAAATACAGTGGCGATGCTACAAAAACATTTCTACTGGACGAAACTTCGACAGGAGGTCGACAAGTATATCAAGTCCTGCACTTCCTGCGCTATTGCCAAACCGACCACTAAGAAATAGGGCATGTACACCCCTCTTCCTACTCCTGACAGGCCATGGGAATCTATCTCAATGGACTACATGTCGGGCCTCCCATCCACCAAGCGGGGAAATGACTGTGTTTTTGTGGTTTTTGATCGCTTTTCTAAGATGGCGATTCTGGTTGCCTGTAAGAAGAGCATCACAGTAGAGGCCACTGCCAAGCTCTTCTTTGAACGAGTCTGGGTACATTTTGGAATCCCACAAACCATTGTCTCATATTGGGATAGTTGATTTCTCAACACATTCTGCTCGAGCCTCTAGTCACTGCTGAACACCAAGCTCACCAAATCCATGGCCTTCCACCCCCAGACAGATGGCCAAACCGAGGTTGTAAATCGAATGATTGTGCATATCCTTCGCATGTATAACTCAAAGAACCCTCGCACATGGGATGAGAGCCTTTCTTATGTACAACATAACTACAACCGAGCCTTGCATAGCTCAATTGGCCACAACCCCTTTCAAGTGGGGTTGGGATTCCAACCATTGGGTCCCATAGATGTTTCACTTCCCCTTGCGGTCACCTTGACTGACTCATATCCTGCTCCAACTGAAGATGACAAAGCCACTCGGTTCATTGAGAAGATCCAACACATTTTCCAATAGGTTCAGGATATCCTATAGAAGTCAAATGACAAGTACAAATAGCGCCATGATCAACATCGGGTGTCGCATAAGTTTCAGGTGGGCGACAAAGTTTGGTTGCACTTGCAGAAAGAACGCCTTATAGGACCCCATCGAAATATTCGACCACTCCGTTATGGACTGTACACTATCACCAAGGTTGTGGGGGATAATTCTTTTGAGCTCAACATTCCTCCTTTCCTTGGTCTGCACCAAGTGTTCAATGTGGATCTCCTTCACCCTTATTTCCCACCACTATTGGACACCTCAGAAGTAGCAGAACAACTGACACCAATAGAGCTCAACCCTGACTGCATACAAAAGGCATCCAATGATCATATTGTGGACAGACAGATCAAGGGCACTCAACAACAAAGGATCCAACTTTATCAAGTAGTCAAAGCAGGGCAGCTCCTGCACCAAGGCAAGTGGCTCACCCGGGGCCAAATTCAACAGAAATTTCCTCATCTAATGGGGGACCTCAATGCAATGGATACCATTGATTCCTAAGGATGGAGGATTGATCCATATGGATATCGGTGGCCACCCACCTTTTCCAACTGGCTCAAAACAGTTTTCTGACATTTTTGGCAATTTACTATTTTTAGCAGTTTTTACTTTCGGGGCCATTTTGAGGGCCTAAATGAAGTTTTTTCGGTATCGATCTCCTCAATGATAGCTAAAGGCATGATTGAGCCCCAAAAATGAATCTCCTTTACGATACCTTTCCAACGGGTTATCACACTCCTAAAACGGAGATCATATGCAAAAGTTACGACCCCGGGAAATTGATGTACTAGCTTACCCAAACGGGGCCCACATGACTTTTGGCGTTTCATCTCATAGGGTTAGGTTTTTGGATGTCTAGGGTTTTTTTCATTCTTTCTTATTGTAAAAATGCCTTTAGAGCCTCATTGTAACCGTCTTCTTGTGAATGCGCACTGCCATCACATCTCTTCTCAGAGATAAGTTGCCACCATTCCAGCAAGCTTGTTTCCGCTGCATTTTACAGTTTCAGCTTATTTCGTTATTGAATAGAAAACCAGTTTTACTGTATCTCTGTTATTTTGTGTTAAGCACCTATTAATAATCAATATTCATTTCATTATGCTCATAAAATCCAGATCAAAGTTTGAATTCCTAACTGAAGAAAAAGGTGGTAATGTTACTTTTGGAAACAATGCTCAAGCTAGAATTAGAGGAAAAGGAATTGTTGTACTAGATGATGATAAGAAGGGAAAGACAAAAACATAAATTGTGTTCTATGTAGATGGTCTAAAAAATAACTTGTTGAGTGTAAGTCAAATGTGTGACCAAGGACACAATGTTCTCTTTCATTCAAAAGGCTATAAATTAATGGATGTGAATATAGGGGATATTTTTGTAAAGGCAATCAAAACTTAGGGGAATGTGTATGTTCTAGAAGAAGGCAAAGAAAAATGTTGCATTGGTAAAATATATGAGAGTTGGATTTGGCACAAAAGACTAGGTCATATTAGTTTTAATTAGCTTGTTAATATAGGAAGAGAATATCTTGTGAAAAATATGCCAAAAAATTCCAAACCTGAGAATACTATATGCGAGGCATGTTAGTTTGGAAAGAAGTCAAGAGTTAAACTCAAGGAAAGAGAACACTCCAACACTCGACCTTTTGATATGATTCATACATATCTTTGTTTCCCCGCTATTACACCATATCCTTGAGGTTAAATATATTTCATTTTGTTGATTGATGACTATACCAGGATGACTTGGTTTGGATTGTTAAATCATAAATTCGAGTCTTTTGAAAAAATTAAAATATTCAAAGCATAGGTTAAAAATGAAATGGAATTAAAAATAAAATGCCTAAGGTCAGACAGAGGAGAATAATTCACATATGATTAATTCAACAGTTACTATGAAAAACATGGGATCAAGAGACACTTTTCTATTGCAAGAAACCCTTGGTAGAATGGAATTGTAGAAAGGATGAATAGAACAATTCAAGAATGGCTAGGGCCATGCTTGATGAATCATAAGTACCCAAAACCTTTTGGGGAGAAGTTGTTCAAACTACTGCCAACATTCTCAATAAATCTCACATAAGAGTAAACAACAATAAAACCCCTTATGAGGTATGGCATGGAAGGCCAACATGAATAAAAAACTTAAAAATTTTTGGAAGAAAATGTTGCATTAAAACAAATGAATACAACATAGGTAATTTTGATTCTAGATCTGATGAAGGTATCTTGTTAGGATACTCCTCTAGAAGTAAATGATACAAGTGCTACAACAAAAGGCTCCATAAATAATTGAGAGCATAGATGTAAAAGTATATGAGGGACCACTCCATCCAGTGAGGCATCAACACCATAATGATCAATATGATGAATCGATCAACAATATGTTACAAGATGATGGAATGGATGAGCAAAAAGAACAAGAGGATTTAGAAGAAGAGAAGAGAATGAAAATATCACAGCCAAAGAACTCATCAATGTATGTTCAAAACCATCATCCAAAGAATCAAATTCTTGGAAACAAGGAAGTAGGTGTACAAACTAGAAGAAAACTGATAATGCAAAATTTTCACTACTATCCATGAGTGAACCACAAAATTTTGTGCAAGAAAGTCAGGATGACCATTGGTTCAAAGCCATGAATGAAGAACTAGACCAAATAGAGAAAAGAAAGACTTGGGATCTAGTCCCGAGACTCAATGACAAGAATTTAATTGGAACTAAATGGGTATACAGAAACAAGTTGAATGAAAATGGAAATATAGTCAGGACCAAGTCCAGATTGGTATGTAAAGGGTATGTTCAAGTAGAAGGCGTACACTTTGAAGAAAACTTTTCCCATGTTGCAAGAATTGAAGCAATCAAAATGTTGTTGGTATTCACATGTTACAAAAAGTTTAATTTTTTACAAATGGATGTTAAATCAGCCTTTTTAAATGGATACCTAGAGGAAGAGGTTTATGTGGAGCAACCTTAGGGTTTTTAGCTAACTGACAAATGGATTATGTTTGCAGATTAAATAAATCCATGTATGGGCTAAAACAGGCTCCAAGAGATTAGTATTATAGACTGGACAGGTATTTGCACCAACAAGGATTCAAAAAGGGAATTGTTGATAGAAACTTATACATCAAGGATGAAGGTAATGCTTTTTTAATTATTGTAGTGTATGTTGATGATAATATCTTTGGAAGTAACATTGAATTAATGAGTAAGAATTTTCCAGTTCCAATGCAACAAGAGTTTGAGATTTCTATGTTGGGAGAACTCTCCTTCTTTCTTGTTCTGTAGATTCATCAATCAAAAAGTGGAATTTTCATTTCTCAAAGTAAATATCTCAATGAGATCTTGAATAAGTTTGGCATGGAAAATTTCACACCAATGAGCACTTTTATGACTACTAGTTGCAAACTCAACAAATATGGCGATGCTCCAGAAATAGATCAAATCATGTACAATTCTATGATAGGAATCTTACAGTATCTCACAGCTTCAAGGACTGACATCATACAGGCAATGGGTTTGGTAGGAATATTTTAATAAAACCATAAGGAAACTTAAGTTCTTGCAATTAAAAGAATATTTAGATTCTTATTGATTATGGCTTGTGGTATCCAAAAGACACAAACCTCTTCCTCAAATATTATACATATGTGGAATGGGAAGGAAGTATTAATGATAGAAAAAGCACCAATGGAGGCGTATTCTTCCTTGGCAGTTTTTTAGTGTCATGGCTCAACAAAAAAAAACTTACATTTCTCTCTCTACAACTGAAGCTGAATATATAGCTGCAACATCCTACTATACTCAAGTGTTGTGGATTAAAACCAAACTACAAGATATTCAATTTCCTTGTTATCAACCTGTCTCCATCATGTGTGACAATACTAGTGCTATTAACCTCTCTAAAAACCTTGTTTCAACACTCTAAGACTAAGCATATACCAATCAAATATCATTTTCTCAGAGAACAAGTACAGGATCAGGTGGTCAAATTAATGTGTGTACCTTCCAAAGATAAAATTGCAAATATTTTCACCAAGCCATTACCAATAGAACCCGTAGAGTATCTTGAATAGAAGTTGGGGGTGATCTCGTCTTCCCTTCTTCAGTAAAGAACATAGTTCACTACTTCAAAAAATGCCTCACTTGTTGTTGTATCAGGGATAAGTTTTCTTTTATAGAGATGCACATATTTGAAGTATGTAATGTCTCTCGATGGTATTATATTTAAGGATGGTTTTGTGCATGAAATGAGGCATGGAGAAAAGAATATCCAAAGACTCTCTTTGTCATTGTTGTCCAAGGGGGGAAATAAAAAAAAACTGATATTTATGCACATTGAAAGGGGGATCCTAAAGCTGATGCACATTGAAAAGGGGAGCTTTAAGTTGATGCACATTGAAGGGGGAAGCAACTTGTATTTACAATGGGACAACTTATCATATTGATTTGGCATTTGCGCACATTGATAAGGGGAGTGTTGGGTAGGTGTTATATTCTTTGCATGTGTGTATGTGGGCGCGTCAGATATAAAAACTACGTCTGACGATCCCTCTAGTAGTTCTCTTTGTGTCATGTGCACCAGGCGTTTTCCTAGGTGGGTCCCAGGCGGGGGCAGGTATGCCCCCCCTTGGTTAAGCGCAACATTCGAGGCAATTCCCCGAAAATGTTTTTTGGGCGAATTTTTTCTATTTTTAGCGGATTTTTCTATTTTTAGTGGTTTTGTAAATTAATCGTGGATTAGGGGATTAGGGTTTTGGTATCTATGGAATACCTAAAAACATTGTATATATATTGTATAGTGAATGGTGAAATTCGACATAATGAATATAAGAAAGGTTTTTCTGGTTGAGGGTTTTCGGTATAAAATCTCTGTGTACTATGTGTATGAGCCATTGATTAAATTATGTTTTGCTTAAGAATATATATGCATTGCTTTACTTCACAGGTTTAAAACTTACATGTGGTATCAGAGCTTGTTTTTGGCTTCAGAGGGACACCTTTGTTGTTGAGGGTTTGTCTCGTTCTTGATAGATCAAGTTTATCTTGGGTCTGTGATAAACCTAGGTTTAGTGGGAGATTTTGCAGTGGAGATTCGAGTATAGAAAGAGGAATGGAGAGATCATATAGAATCAAGATAGAGAAGTTCAACGGTAAAAACTTTGATCTATGGAAGCTCAAGATGGAGGACCTTCTTGTAGACAAAGAACAATGGATCGCTATGGATCCTAGTACATAGCCTACTAGTACAACATCTACTAGCACACAGGCTACTGGTACACAACCTACCAGTACACAAACTACCAGTATACCACCTACTGGTATGTCGAAGGAAGATTGGGAGAAGTTGGACAAAAGAGAAAGGAGTACTATTCGACTCTGCCTGGAAGATTTGGTGTTGTTGAATGTCTCAGGAGAATCTACAACCAAGGAACTATGGGATAAGTTGGGGAATTTGTATCAATCAAAGTCCCTAGTAAGCAAGTTGTTTCTTCGAAAGAAGTTGTATCATATTAGGATGGAAGATGGATATTTTGTGACAGAACATCTAAGTGCCTTTAATACTCTGGTAAGTCAACTTGGCTATGTTAATATTACGATTGCAGAGGAAGATAAGTGTATTACTTTGTTATGTTCTTTGCCAAACTCTTATGATAATCTTGTTGTAGCAATAGGTAGTACCACTCAATATAAATTGAAGTATGAGGATGTAGTTGCATCCTTGTTATATGAAGAGATGAGGCGAAAAAAAATGGATGGTCATAGCACAAATGCTTTATTTTTAAGAGGTTGTACCCAAGACAGGAATCCTGGTAAGCCTTCAGGGTGGAGATCAAAATATTTGAGGAAGTGTTGGAAGTGTGGTAAAATAGGGCATTATAAGAAAGATTTCAAGTCTAAGAAGGTTGAAAAACCAAAGGGATCTGATAGTACCTCTTTCACAGAGGTGAAAACCTCCACTGAAGAAGGAGGTGATGTTTACTTGCAATCTACAAGTATACATGAAAACTGTGATGTATGGTTGATCAACTTAGGTGCGTCATACCATATGAATCCTCACAGGGAGTGGTTCTATGAATATGAAAAATATGATGATGGTGATGTATTCCTAGGAGATGACTCGACATAAGAAATTTTGGGACATGGAAGAGTTAAGTTGTTTCTAAAAGATGGAAGGATTAGAACTCTCCTTGGGGTTTTGCACATTCCAAAACTACCCAGAAGTTTAATATATTTAAGCAAGATGGAAGATGTAGGAGTGGATATTGTATTTGGAAAGGGCACTTACAAGATGGTATGAGGAGAAATGGTGTTGATGAGGGGAGTTTGGTGTGGAACTCTGTACAAGTTTTTGGGAAGCACTTATACTATCACATACCCACTACGCAAATCAAACTTTTTCGTTGATTTCTCAACAATCAGAATCCTCGAAGTCCTACGGGGCTTAGCACAGACTAGATCTTTCCTTTTTCCACCTCCATATGATTTTATTTCATGACTATGGGTCGAATCATCATGATTCCTTTTCACACTTCGCGACTCAGTGCTACCAGAATGTCGAGTCTCTCGACTCTGCAAACCACAAATCTTGAAACAACAAAAAACCGAACCCCGACGGGGCTAGCGAGGGGCAAGTTTCTCTCTTGGGGTCTTGTCTACATGACCCTATACTATGTCCACATGCTTAAGCCAGCCAATAGCTTATCGTATTTTCACAATTCAGGGAGTTGTGATACACGACTTCTACCTTTCCCCATTCAAATCCCTGAAACTTCCGAGGTCTCCAAAGTTTCCCTCCAAAGGGAGATTGACAACTGTAAGCCTCCCATGATCCAACGGTATGGATCCTCTCGGGGTTTCGATACTCGGCAGTTCGAAATGCTATGACTCCAAGACTCTTCGTCATTCAAATATCCGAATTCTGATATGGAAAGTCGTGTAAGAGATCGACGGCTCTTAGGATCATGGATCCAACGATCCACGATATTTTGGGTATCGGGATTTCATGACTCGCGAAGGCAAGGTTTATTTCCTTTTGGTTCCCCGGATGTCGAAACGCAGAAACGTCGACCGACAGCCACATGTCCCTTCGATGGACGGAGGTGACCCTCAACCAAGATCGACGGTCGTGGTATTTTTGGGATGATCAACAGTCACGATCAAATACTGGCTTTTCTCAATCTTAATCACACCTCATGCCATTTCGAGGCTTCGGTGATCGAAATTTCGCCACTCGCGAAGAAAAGGGTTCTTTGCCCTTTTGTTTCTCGGGTGCCGAAACGCCAAAGCGCTTACCAGCGGCCATGTGTGTTTTATAGATGGACGGTCTAGGCACTTCCATGGACCATGGGGTCTATGGTCCCAATTCCTTCATCTCTTGCAAGGGAAAAAGGGGGTCATGGAATTAATGCCTGTGCCTCTTTCTTAAATCAAACGATCATTACAGACCCTGGGATCCTCCGAAGGGATCCTATTCGTGCATTTCTTGCAAATGTGGAGAGGGGTCGAGGAATTATCATCCACATGTCCTCCCTCAAATGAATGGTCCTTGTTGTTTCGCGATTTCGTGACTTGCGACCCCCAGTGACGCAAATCCTTTGTCAACTCGAATCCCCGATATCCGAAATACTGATGGACTCTTGATCTCTACCACGTGTCCTTCACGGATGGATGGTCTAGATCTATATCGGGAATTTCACCATGGAGTGTCCCGATCCCTTGCCATCAGGACTCCCGGAATCCTGAATTCCGAATCCCCGATACCGACTCCTCTCTTGGGACATTCGCCCTTGTTCACGAGGGCTTGACCCTCATGCATCTCTTAACAGATCCAATGGCTTTCGGGTTTTCTAGCCGAGATCTGATGGCTCAGACAGGTTCCGAACTTGTGTATTCTCCCATGACTTCCTAGACATGGAAAAATCAACGGTCCAGATGTTCTCATGGACCTTGGGGATCTACGATCCCGATTTCCTCGCTATTCACGAAGATAGAGGAAAAGGGGCAAGGTATGTAACGCCCTTGTTTCTTTCATCAATCTAACGGTCGTGAATGACCATGGATCTTCCGACGGGATCTCGTCCATCGATCGATACTTATCCCTACGCTGCTACTTCGGGATTTTAAGAGGGTCATTCCTCCTCATACAGGGTTGTTAAGACTTGCACATTCAAGTCCTTTTTCCAGGTTCTTGGTAAACCTTTCCAAGGAGGGAATCTCTGTGAAGAGATCTATTCCGGGGCATTCCTGGAGACAGATAAGGGGAAACAAATTCCCAAGAACGGACTRGAAGTCTGACTTGGTTCAACTTATGCATAATTAAATTCATTTATCAACATAAGACATGCATGGTTTTTCTGTTATAATCATACATCTACCATTTCTTATCAAAACACTACACAGACATTCTTATATTGTAATCATTCACAATTTCACAGTTTATGAGCATATATGTCAGCATATGAATTTCAAGATGCAATATGTAAAACACTTGTCAGAAATAACACCAGAAATGAGTGCAACTGCTAAGAGGGGTGCTCGTTTCCACCCAACCGTAGGCTCAGCAACTCCTAGCGGATTTACCACTAGCCACCCCCGAGCTGAGACCAAGATGCTATGAGACTGCGTGTTTGTTTTCCAGTGACCAGGAGCGAAGGTTACTCTCCTTCCTCTCTGCTATCACCCACTCTCCATATAGCCAGAGTACTCTTTCTCCCCTCGCGTCTGCCCCCAATCGCTTCTCCCCCCACGCCTTATCCTCTTGCTAGGTTGTGTGTGGCGCGATTTCCCTCACGCTAGTCAGGCCTCACAGCTCTATGGATGGGCGGTTCACCTCCCCATCCCTCATTAACTCCTGAGGATCCATCCACCTACCAGCCTACGAGACATTTAATTCGGGGCCAGCGAGCCGCTTTTGGTTCTCCGGGCCAGTGGAGTCCAAATATGGTATTGATTTTCGGTGGAATTTAACACCACCTTTCCAGGTGCCTTCCACTGCCTTTCTATAGCCATCGTGGTCTCTTTTTCATCATATCCCCTCTCAGTAGTCCTTCAATATAAATTCATAATATTATTCACATTCATCGACCTTTTCCGCAAGGTCCATTCACATCACATATTCACATTTCTGAGTTTGCCACAGTTCTTGGCCAGTCCAGTTATTTTTACAAATCGGGGGAAACAAGGTGTTACAATTCGCTCCCCATTAAAGGAACATCGTCCTCGATGTTCTATCTTTCAATATGTCATGCATGTTTGGATGCAAACAAAATCGGATATGTTTGTTTCATGGCATCCTCCATTTCCCATGTAGCCTCATCTGGGCCAAAATTTTTGCACTCCACCTTGACCTGTGCAATGGTTCGATTCCGGAGTGAGGTTTCCTTTCTGTCCAATATGCATTGGGCTTCTGGTAGAAATTCTCCCTCTAGTTCCACCTGGATCACAGACTAGTCAATTATATGATTAGCATCATGTACATATTTCTTCAGTAATGAAACATGGAAAACATTATGTGCTTTTACTGTGGGAGGAAGTTCTAGCTGATAGGCTACATGTCCCACTCTATATAGAACCTTAAAGGGTCCACAATACCGGGGTGCCAACTTGGCACAAGCTCCCATTTTCAGGGAACTCCTTCTAGGCTTAATTCTGAGATATACATGGTCTCCCATTTTGAACTCTCTTGGAGTTCTCTTTTGGTCGGCATAACTTTTTTGTCGGTTCTGAGCGACCTTCAGATTTTGTTTTATCTGAGTCACTTGCTGTTCCATTTCATTCAACATATCGAGTCCAATAGAAATATTGTTTACAGGGTTACTCCAGCTAACTGGAGTATTGCACGGCCTACCATAGAGGATCTCGAAGGGACTCATCTTTAAGGATGCTTGGTAGCCGTTGTTGTAGGAAAATTCTACCAATGGCAGGTAGTCTTCCCATTTTCTGGGTTGATGCATTACATGAATCCTTAACATATCCTCTAATATTTGATTTACTCTTTCTGTGTGTCTGTTGGTTTGAGGGTGATAGGTGGTGCTAAACAACAATTTGGTCTCTAAACTAGCCATCAGTGATTTCGAGAAATTGGAAGTAAATATTGTGCCTCTGTCAGACACTATCTCTTTCGGCATACCATGTAGTCTGAATACCTCTTTCATGAATACCTGGGTGATATCTATCACCTTACAGGTCGATTTGATGGGGATGAAATGAGCATACTTTCTCAGTTTATCCACCACTACCATAATGGCGTCATTCTGTTTGGTTGAAGTTGGCAATCCAGTGATAAAATCCATGGAGATGGTTTCCCATTTCCATTCTGGGATGGGTAAAGGTTGCAATAGTCCTACTGGGTGTCTATGTTCTGCTTTAATCTGTTGGCACTCTATGCATCGGGCCAAATATTTGGCTGTGTCTTTATTCAATCTAGGACAATAAAAAAAAAATCGGGTGGCAGTGATCATTTTCTGGTATCCTGGGTGACCAGTATATGGTCTTTTATGTAGTTCATCCATAATGAACCTCTTCAAGTCGTCACAATTTGGAATGTACATTCTATCTCTGTAAGTGAGCAGACCTCCTTTGGTCATCTGGTAGCCTTCATATTTTACTCCAGCGGGTTCTTGTTGTAGGTACAGGGTCACAATTTGAACGAAGGGATCTGTCTCTTGTGCATTTCTGATTTTGTTCTTGACATATGTCTCACAGGTACTCACTGCTGCCAGGTGAATTGTTCTCATGCTTCTACTAAGGGCATCGGCCACCCTATTTTCTTTCCCTTTAATGTGTTTGATTTCAAAATCAAATTCGCTAAGGAGGGCCATCCATCTAGCTTGTCTGGCATTGAGCTTTGGTTTGTCAAACAAATATCGCAATCCACAGTGATCTGTCATAAGTACAAATTTTCTTCCCAAGAGGTAATGCCTCCACATTTTCAAGGCATGCACTATGGCAGCCAGTTCTAGATCATGAGTCACATAGTTGAATTCATGTCCGTTCAATTTTCGGGATTCATGGCAGATCACACTTCCTTTCTGCATAAGGACTCCTTTGAGCCCTTCCTTACAGGCATTTGTGCACACAGGGAAGTCATCTTCTGGGTCAGTGATTTTCAACATGGGTGCATGGGTCAGTAGATGTTTCAGGGTTTGGAATCTTTCTTCACATTTCTGTGTCCACAGGAATTTTGTCCCCTTCTTCTGGAGGGAAGTGATTGGACAACCAATCTTGTAGAATCCTTTTATAAATATCCTATAGTATCCTGCTAATCCTATAAATGATCTGATGTTTGAAACATCCTTTGGGGTAGGCCATTCCATGATAGACCTGATCTTGTCAGGATCTACTGCTACCCCTTACTCGAACAGAACATGTCCCAAGTAATGTATTTGCTTATGAAATAAGTTATATTTGTTGAATTTAGCATAGAGATGATGCTCTCTTAGCACTTGCAACACAAGTCTAAGATGATCTTCACGTTCTTCTCTATTCTTAGAGTAGATTAATATGTCATCAATAAAAACTAGTAAAAATTTATCTAAAAATTTACTGAGTACATTGTTCATTAAGCACATGAAAGTGGCAGGGGCATTGGTTAACCCAAATGGCACTAC
>ML789786.1:437336-450117 GCA_009831015.1 Picea engelmannii
CTCAGGTGTGCTCATCCGGTAGGGTGTCTTAGACACCAACACCGCTCCTGGTGCGAGCTCTATCGAGAAGTCAATGTCTCTTCTCGGAGGTAGACTCGGTACCTCTTCCAGAAACACATCTCTGTATTCTCTCAGGATAGGGTGATCATCAGGGCTTGGTTTATCACCTTCGATTGTTTTCAACACCTGTATTGCAAATAGGGGACATCCTTTTCGGCAATACTTTCTCATTTGCAGGGATGATATTTGCCTCACCAAGACAGGTTTTCGGATCCCTTGAAGGGTTATCCTTTTTCCTTCTTTTCTCACACATTCTAAGGTTTTATGGCAATAGTCCAGTCTGGCTTTATGGGCGGCCAGCCAGTCCATACCAATCAACAGATTGTATGATCCCAGGGGTAATATGTTAAGGGTTGCTTGGGTGGGGAATTCATCCAACATTAATTGGTAGGCTGGTATGACCTCTTCTACCCTTCTTTCGGTGCCAGTGGCTAACTGTACCAACCATGGCTTGGTTTGTTTTTGTGGCTATATTTTACACTTATCAACAACTCTAGGGGCTATATAACTCAAATTTGAACCAGGGTCAATCAAAACAGACACCAGATGGTTTAAAATCATACCTTCTATTTACACCACTGAAGCTTGGTGGTCAGCATGGTTATTATCCAAGGCTGCATAAATCTGCAGCACACTCCCTACCACATCATTGAATGTGATAGCTTCCTGAATGTTATAAACTTTCCGACTGTTCTGTTTTCGGTGTGGACAATCTCTCAGGAGATTATCTTCTCCGTAGCCCTAGCATTTCAAAGGTTCTCTCTTTGGGTTATCAGTCTTTACTGGTATAGGTCCAGAATTTTTATTTCCATCCGATGAGGGAAAGTTCTACTGGAGTACACTCTGGGATGGAAAGTTCATTCTAGGGTTCTTCTTGTAGTTCTTAAATCCTGAGGATTTTATCCCCTTTTTCTGAAATCTCGAACCACTCTTCTGTTTCCAGTCTCCACGAGACTCTGCCTGATGTCCATATTGTTCATGAAAATATGTTGCCTTTCTAATAGTGTCTTCTAAGGTCTTTGGCTCATCAAATTCAATTATGTCCTGGTATTCCTTAGGTAGCCCACTAATGAAGCATTGCACCTTCACCTTCTCTTCTTTGATGTAGGGTACATATCTCAATAAGTCGAGGAATTTGCTGCCATATTCCTCTATAGTGAGTTGCCCCATTTTGAGTTCATAAAGATATTTAGCCTTCTCGTCGAAATATTTTTCCAAAAAATACTTCTTCCGGAAGTATTTCTCAAATGGTTTCCAGGTCAGGTCCTCCTCATGGACCCCTTTCACGTTCTTAAGATCTTCCCACCAGATGGAAGCTTTTCCGTTCAGATTGAAAGTGGCCACTCGGGCCTTCAATTTCTCTGAAAAATCATGGACTCTGAAATATTTCTTCAGTCCAAGTAGCCAGGCCTTGGCTTCCTCTCCCTTATTTATCTCACCGTCGAAGGAGGGAGGTTTGGCATTTCTGAATTCCTCAAATTTATGACCCTTGGAAGTCTTTTTCTTCTTTTGTTTTCTTCAAGAATAGGAACTGGTTCTGCTACTAGAAGAGCCTTCTGAATCGTCAGTTTCCTTCTCAAAGGAATCACTCAGCACTGGTCCTTTACCTCTGGGGTGGACCTTTTTCGAGGTACTCCTCTCAGTGTGGCCACTGATATGACCATGTTTCTGAGTTTCAGGTTCATGCTGCATTTTCCTTTGTTGTTCGGATAAAATCTGCAGTAAAACTGCATTAATTTCTGTTTACTTTTCTTGTTCTTTCATCATCCTTTCATTGTCATCCTTGCTGCTTTGCAATTCAACCATGAGACTCCTCATAGTCTCATCTAGATTTGGATGGGTTCCTATTTCTCTTCTTTCGTCAGACTCTTCGTCTCGATTGTGGGAGCCTTCTCCCATCTCTTGGTGAGTCACCATTCTCTGCGTCTGTAAATTACCGTGGCTGATCGTCCGCTTGGGTGAAAAGACAAACGTTGGTTATTAGTCAAGAGTTAGATACATTTTTATAACCTGTACATAAATTCATAACTCTTTCATGTGCATACACAATCGGGTTCTCGTTTCCAAGTTTTGATCCTGGATAAGAGAGTTAAGTTAGGGGGTTACTCCTCTTAAGAGTGCTTCGAACGAAGATTATGCACAACTCGTACATGAGCCCAATCAGGATGAGTGTTGTTACCATGCTCTGATACCAATTTGTCACATACCCACTACACAAATCAAACTTTTTCGTTGATTTCTCAACAATCAGAATCCCCAAAGTCCTACGGGGCTTAGCGCACGCTAGCTCTTTCCTTTTTCCACCTCCATATGATTGTAGTTCACGACTATGGGTCGAATCAACACAACGTCTTTTTGCACTTTGTGACTCGGTGCTACCAGAATGTTGAGTCTCTTGACTCTGCAAACCCCGAAGCTTGAAATAGCGAGACGTCGAACCTCGACGGGGCTAGCGAGGGGTAAGTTTCTCTCTTGGGGTCTTGTCTACATGACCCTATACTGTGTCCACACGCTTAAGCCAGCCAAGAGCTTATCGGGCTTTTGCGATTAGGGGAATCGCGATACATGACTTCTACCTTTCCCCATTCAAATCCCCAAAACTTTTGAGGTCTCCAAAGTTTCCCTCCAAAGGGAGATCGATGGCCATAAGCCTCCCCTGATCCAACGGTATGGATCCTCTCGGGGTTTCGATACTCGGGAGTTCTAAATGCAACGACTCCAAGACTCTTCTTCATTCAAATCTCTGAATTTCGATATGGAAAGTCATGTAAGAGATCGACGGCTCTTAGGAGCATGGATCCAACGGTCCACGGGATCTCGGGTATCGGGATTTCGTGACTCGCGAAGGCAAGGTTTCTTTCCTTTTGGTTCCCCGGATGTCGAAATGCCGAAACTTTGACCGATAGCCACATGTCCCTTCAATGGACGACAGTGGCCCTCAACCAAGATCGACAGTCGTGGTCTTTTTGGGATGATCAATGGTCACGATCAAATCCCTACTTTTCTCAATCTTAATCACACCTCACGCCATTTTGAGGCTTTGGTGATCGGAATTTCGCGACTCATGAAGACAAGGGTTATTTTCCCTTTTGTTTCTCGAGTTTCGAAACGCCGAAGCACTTACCAGCGGCCACGTGTGCTCTATAGATGGACGGTCCAGGCACTTCCATGGACCATGGGGTCTATGGTCCCGATTCCTTCATCTCTTGCAAGGGAAAAAGGGGGTCGTGGAATTAATGCCTGCGTCTCTTTCTTAAATCAAATGGTCATTACAGACCTTGGGATCCTCCGAAGGGATCCTGTTCATGCATTGCTTGCAAAGGCAGAGAGGGGTCGAGGAATTATCATCGTTGTTTCGCGATTTTGCGACTTGCGACCCCCAGTGACGCAAATCCTTTGTCAACTTGAATCCCCGGCATCCGAAATACCGATGGACTCTCGATATTCACCACGTGTCCTTCACGGATGGAAGGTCTAGATCTATATCGATACTTTCACCATGGAGTGTCTCGATCCCTTGTCATCAGGACTCCCGGAATCCCGAATTCTGAATCCCCGATACCGACTCCTCTCTTGGGACTTTCACCCTTGTTCACGAGGGCTTAACCCTCATGCATATCTTAACAGATCCAACAACTGTCGAGTTTTCCAATCAAGATCTGACGGCTCAGACAGGTTCTAAACTTGTGCATTCTCCCACGAATTCTTGGACCTAGAAAAATCAACAGTCCATATGTTCTCATGAACCTTGGGGATCTACGATCCTGATTTCCTTGCTATTCACGAAGATAGAGGAAAAGGGGCAAGGTATGTAATGCCTTTGTTTCTTTCATCAATCTAACGGTCGTGAATGACCATGGATATTTCGACGGTATATCATCCGTCGATCGATACTTATCCCTACGCTGCTACTTCGGGATTTTAAGAGGGTCATTCCTCCTCGTACAGGGTTGTTAAGACTTTCACATTCAAGTCCTTTTTCCAGGTTCTTTGTAAACCTTTCCAAGGAGGGAATATCTATGAAGAGATCTATTCTGGGGCATTCCTAGAGACAGATAAGGTTAAACAAATTCCCGAGAACGGACTAGAAGTCTGACTTGGTTCAATTTATGCATAATTAAAGTAATTTATCAACATAAGACATGCGTGGTTTTTCTATTACAAGCATACATCTACTATTTCTTATCAAAACACTGCACATACATTCTTATACTGTAATCATTCACAATTTCACAGTTTATGAGCATATATGTCAGCATATGAATTTCAAGATGCAATATGTAAAACACTTATCAGAAATAACACCAGAAGTGAGTGCAACTGCTGAGAGGGGTGCTCGTTTCCACCCAACTGTAGGCTCAGCGACTCCCAACGGATTTACCACTAGCCACCCCCGAGCTGAGACCACGATGCTGTGAGACTGTGTCTCTATTTGACAGTGACCAGGAGTGAAGGTTACTGTCCTTCCTCTCTTCTATCATCCACTCTACATATAGCTAGAGTTCTCTTTCTCCCCTTGTGTCTGCCCCAAATTGCTTCTCCCCCCATGCCTTATCCTCTTGCGAGGTTGCGTGTGGCGCGATTTCCCTCACGTTGGTCAGACCTGATGGCTCTACATATGGGTGTTTCACTTCCCCATCCCTCATTAACTCCTGAGGATCCATCCACCTACCAGCCTACGAGACATTTAATTCGGGGCCAGCGAGCCGCTTTTGGTTCTCTGGGCCAGTGGAGTCCAAATACAGTATTGATTTTCGATGGAAGTTAACGCCACCTTTCCAGGTGCCTTCCACCGCCTTTATACAACCATTGTGGTCTCCTTTTTAGCATATCCCCTCTCAGCAGTCCTGCAATATAAATTCATAATATTATTCACATTCATCGACCTTTTCCACAAGGTCCATTCACATCACATATTCACATTTCTGAGTTTGCCACAGTTCTTGGCCAGTCTAGTTATTTTTACAAACTGGGGAAAACAGGGTGTTACATATACTAATGGGTGTAATAGTTATGTTGTCCCTGAGTAGAGAAATGAAGGAGACAATACCAATATTGTCCCAGAAAAGAAGACCATGATGTGGCATCAAAGACTGGGGCATATTGGAGAAAAGGGCCTTCGAACACTACACGGTAAAGGTATTGTTGGAGTTATGTCTAATTGCACTCTGGATTTTGATTTCTGTGAACATTGCATATATGGTAAACAAAATCGAGTAAGATTCCCATCTGGTGCTACAAGAGAAAAGGGGATCTTAGAGTTGATACACAGTGATGTGCTTGGACCTTTTCCTATTCCATCCCTAGGTAAAACTATGTATTATGTTTCATTCATAGATGATTTTTCAAGGAACACATGGATTTATCTTCTTAGAAATAAATCTGGGGTATTTGATAAATTTAAAGAGTTTAAGGCTCTGGTAGAAAATCAGACAGAGAAGAAAATAAAGGTATTGGTAACAGATAATGGTGGAGAATTCTACAGAAATGAATTCAAAGAATTCTGTAAGAAGTGTGGTATAGCAAGGTAGAATACTACTCCATACACTCCTCAACAGAATGGAGTTACAGAAAGGATGAACATGACACTGATGGAAAAAGAAAGGAGCATGCTTAGCAGTTCCGAGTTAGGACAAGAATTCTGGGCAGAGGCAGTGGGTACAGCATGTTACCTGGTCAATCGATCACCTTCATCAGTGTTGAATGATAAAACTCCACACGAGGTATGGTCTAGAAAGAAACCCTCTCTTCAACATCTTAGAGTGTTTGGTTGTGATTCTTATGTACATGTTCCAAAGGAAAATAGAAGTAAGCTGGATAAAAAGGCTGAAAAGTGTATCTTTATTGGTTATAAATATGGTGTGAAAGGTTATAAGCTTTGGAACCCAGAAACCAATAACACTGTTTACATTGGAGATGTTGTTTTCAGAGAGGTAAAAGATGTGTCCAAACAGGAATTCCTACCAACGCAAGAGGAACCTGAGAAAACGGAGCTTGAGTTGGATGATGCAAAATCTGAATCATCTGAAGAAGAGGAAGAAGAAGAAGAAGAAGAAGAAGAACCTCATACCCTAGTATTGAGGAGATCAGTGAGAGATAGAAGGCAACCAAGAAGTTATAGTCCACTTGATTTTCGTTCCAATTTTTCTTTATCTATTACTAATGATGATCCCAGAACGGTCAGGGAAGCAGTGAATTCAGAGGATAGTAAACTCTGGAAGAAGGCCATTGATCCGAAATTGGATTCAGAAGCCTGTCAGGGCATGAAAAATGCTCAAAAATGAAAGTGTTTGGAATCCGATGAAACCAACACCATTGCGTCCGGCTCATCTTCCTGATTCCGGTGGTATAATTGTTTTGTCAAACGGAGCCCGTATGAAGAAGATATCGCATTCTGTCCGCTGAGCCAAACAGGCAAAATTTTGGATGTTGACTGTACCTGTCCGTACAGTCTGTACAAGACACGTGTCAGTCCGTACAGGACACGTGGCAGGTCCGTACGCTGACACATGGCAGATTTTGTACATGACATGTGGCGGCTCCAGAGCGTGACATGTGTCAGGCTGATTTGGCATTTTCGACGCGCAGTTGGACCAATCCTGAAGTGACACGTGTCACCATTGGAAGGGTGACACGTGGCAGGGTGACGTCAGCAGCTGACATGGCAGGTTGACGTGGCAAGTGACTGGGCATACGGCAAGTGACGTGGCAAGGTACGGAATATGATGTCGCAAGGATGACGTGGCGTACGGAAATGATGTGGCTCGGATTACGTGGACCAATAGGTGGTTGACACGTGGCATTCATCGAGTGGATGTAAAGGTGCCACGTGGCCCAATCATGGGATGCCATGTGGCACCCCGAGTTTAGCCAATGAGGGTTGTGTCAAAATTTTTGGAGCCCGGGGGATTCGAACCCCAGACCTCCACCTCCGTCTATGCCTTTAACAAAGTCCGCTAACCACTGTACCATCGCTTGTTGCTTATTTCACATACGGGTATTTTTGTATTTGAATTAAATGCAAGTTGTAAAAGGTGGGGGTGTCGGGCCGGGGCTAGGCCCTGACCCGCGGTTTTGTGTTATGCCATATGACCCGTGGTGTATGTAAATGTGCACAGGGTTTTTAAACATGGCGCGGTTTATGTAACGTATAACCATTGTATTAAACGAGCGCGGAGTTAGGTTGACCCCCGGTTCTATGCAAAAGACCATGCGACCAGGTGTAAAGCGCAAAAGGGGTTAGGCCAGTGCTAACCCAAAGGGCTAGCACTTGGCCATATTAACTCTCATGTGACCGTTTGGAGGTGCGCACGCCCAGGCAAAGGGGGATTAAGGCCCGTTTATAACTATTATATGGTTTAAAAGTGGTTTTTCAACCAATTTTTGGTTTATTAATGTAATTAATCCATTTTTAAGGGTTATTGGGCATTTTTAGAGCCTAAATTCGTGGAGGAAGTTGGAGATGGACAACTAACTTTCCCACTATTTAACCAAGGCCATTTTGAGGCCAAGGGGACATCTTTTGGAGAGCAGAGATGCTGAGGCAAAGCCAAGTCAAAGCCAGTTTGAGGCAGGGAAGCTGTTGAGGAGGAGATGTTGTTGGACGATTTCTGAGAGCTTTGGACATCTGTTTCGTGTGCCGTAAGTTGTGAAAGATTCTATAGATCTGGGTGAACATGACCAGGTCAATCTGGAATCCATTCGGAATTGTAATGATGTACCATTAAGATTTTGAAAATAAATAAAGAAGCCTCCCTCACAGAGAAAAGGCCCGGAGACGTAGGCACAGTTGTGCCGAACTCCGTTATCAACCTGTGCATTATGGTTTGTTGTTTTTCATTGTCTTTCAGATCTGCAAATATGTTAATGGATGTGTAATTCATTTTCTTTTCTTGTTCTTTCGTTAAGTTTCCCAATGGTCAATTAATGCATGCAATTAAAAACTCAACCATCAGTCATTTCGAAAAATCCTAACGGATCATCCATGGTTGAAGAAATGGATTCCTTGGATAAGAATGAGGCATGGGATATAGTTGAGTTTCCAGCTGGAAGAAAATTGGTTGGTAGAAAATGGTTGTTCAAGAGGAAGTTTAATGCACAAGGTAAAGTGGAGAAATACAAAGCTCAGTTAGTAGCAAAAGGTTATTCCCAGGTAGAGGGAATTGAATTTGGTGAGATTTTTTCTCCTGTTGCTAAGTTAACTTCTATTATATTTATTTTATCTATTGTTTCTTCTTTTGATCTTGAAGTGGAATAGATGGATGTGAAGACAACATTCCTACATGGGGATCTGGAAGAATAAATCTACATGAAGCAGCCAGAAGGCTTTGTAGTGAAGGGAAAGAAAGAGTTGGTTTGTAAGATAAAGAAGTCACTATATGGTATGAAGCAATCACCTAGGATGTGGTACCAAAAGTTTGACACATACATCCTTGGATTGGGATTTGTAAGAAGCAGGGTTGATCACTGTGTATATTCCAAGCAGGTTGGTAATCACTTCATTTATGTAGTGTTGTATGTTGATGACATGTTGTTGGTAGGAAATAACATGGATGTTATCAAGGAGGTGAAATCACAGCTATCCTCCAAATTTGACATGAAGGATCTCGGTCTTGTTAACTTCATTCTGGGAATGGAAATTAAAAGAGTTTGTGCAAACAGGAAACTCTGGTTGAATCAAAGAAAATATGTTGAGACGATATTGCAGAGGTTTAATATCCATGGAAGTAAACTGGCCAAGGTTCCTATTCCTATAGGTGTAAAGTTATCTGCAGATCAGTGTCCCAAGATAGAGGAAGAAGAAGAGGACATGTCCCATGTTCCATATGTCAGTGAAGTTGGTAGTTTGATGTATGCAATGGTCTGTACTAGACTGGACATTGCACATGCAGTGGGAGTTTTGATCAAGTATATGTCAAAACCAGAGAAGGAGCATTGGACAATAGTAAAGAGGGTCTTCAGGTATTTGTGTGGCACTACCAATTATGGATTGTGCTACCAAGGAAGACCAGGATTGGAAAGAGTGGTGGACATACATGGCTTTGTTGATGCATACTAGGTTGGAGATCTGGATCATAGAAGATCTACAAGTGGGTATGTGTTTAACCTATCTGGAGGAGCAATCAGTTGGATAAGCAAAAGACAGGTTGTAGTGGCACTCTCAACTACAGAAGCTGAATACATGGCAGCCACTCATGAAAGAAAGGAAGCAATATGGTTACAAAGATTGTGTTTAGGTATTGGGTTGGTACAACAAGTAGTGAGATTAGATTGTGACAGTCATATTGCAATCTTCCTAGAAAACAACCCATCTTATCATTCGAAGATATCACTTTGTGAGAGACATGGTTGAGGAAAAGAAGGTGTTTCTGGAAAAGGTTGACACTTTGAAGAATGTTGCAGATTCATTGACAACGTCTATGAGCATAGAAACATTCTCCTGGTGTAGAGTAACAATGGGAATTGTTGCCCTGGATTGTTGACTATATAATCCCCTGGACCCCTGGATGCAAAGAAAACGACAAGTGGGAGAATGTTTGGTAGGTGTTATATTCTTTGCATGTGTGTGTGTGGGCGCATCAAATATGACAACTGCATCTGATGATCCCTCTAGTAGTTCTCTATGTGTCGTGTGCACCAGGAACTTTCCTAGGGGGGTTGCAGGGGGGACAGGTATGCCCCCCCTGTTATGCATAGCGTTCGGGGTAGCACCCCAAAATTTGTTTTTGGGCGATTTTTTCTATTTTTAGCGGATTTTTCTATTTTTAGCGGTTTTGTAAATTAATCTCGGATTAAGGGATTAGGGTTTTGCTATCTATAATACCTAAAAACATTGTATATATATTGTATAGTGAAAAGTGAAATTCGATATAATGAATATAAGAAAGGTTTTCCCGGTTGAGGGTTTCCAGTATAAAATCTCTGTGTACTCTGTGTATGAGCCATTGATTAAATTTTGTTTTGCTTAAGAATATATATGCATTTCTTTACTTCACAGGTTTAAAACTTACAGGGAGTAGTTTGTAGTTGCACATGATTTGTTAGTTGCGCACATTGAAAGGGAGTAGAATAAATAAACCAAGATGTTGATGCACATTGAAAGGGGGAGAAGTTTGCAGTTATGCACATTGAAAGGGAGTGGCTCAACATAAAGTCCATTGCTTTGGAAGTCACCTTTTAGAATAGATACAAAGGCTTTTTTGGTTGCCATCAATGAAAAAGGGGGAGTTTGTTTCACATATGTTTTCATTGATGTCAAAGTGGTCATGGACATGGTTAGTTATAGTGCAATAATAGACAGAAGAAGTACACAAAAGGATCGAAGGATGAAAGTATCAATGGCATAGAATAGGATCAATGGAACAAAAAAGTATGGCACATAGTATGGTGCAAAAATAGAGGAAGTTGTGAAAGCATGAAAACATAAGTGTGCAGAAGGATCGAAGGATGAAAGGATCAATGGCACAAAAAAGGTTCAATGGTGCAAAAGAAAATCTACAGGGTGATTTGAACTAGTGTGACGAATGATGCAATGGAGTGTGTTGAGACGTAGTTGGTGTGATGGAATGGACTGCGACGGATTGTGTGGAAGATTATGCAGAAGAAAATATGAAGGGTGCCTTGAGCGAGTGTGACAAATGGTGCAGTGGAGTGTGACGAGACAAAGCTCGTATGACAAGCAACAGAGTGGAATGTGATGGGACGAATAGAAATTTTTCATTCAAGTGAACAAGTCACCAAGAAGCACTAACATTTTTGTGGAGTGATATAGGATTAAACCACAATCCAAGACCTAATTGTGAGAAGGAAATACTACAATAGATAACTGCAAAAGAGAGAGAGAGAGAAGAGAGAAAAATAGAATCAATCTTTACACATAAGAGACTAAGAAACCAAATCTAATCACAATGTATTAATCCTTGATAATGAGTACAATATGTAGGACTCTCCACATGAGGATTAATGCACACTACATTGGGATTTCCATGTGCATGCTCAAGTAAGAAAGTAACTTCTTCCATTAGCAACAATTAACTAAAGTCAAAAGTTGATAATAATTAGAAAAGGTCAAAAATATAGGTGCGAACTTAGTGATAACTCTACATGAAGTCAACATGCATTCCATAATAGAAAAAATATCCTAGAATAAGACTAGAGTCCAAGAATGGAACTAAAGTCCCAACTAAGTGAGAATTTTCTAATTATGGAAAGTCACTAAATAAGTGAAGTGAGTTAACTCCTGAGACGAACAAAGTTTTCTCTCACAAGAATTATCCAAAATATTTGGAATATAACAATGTAATCCATGTAGGACTGTAAATAAAATGAATAGATAAGATATAATAAGATAGATGATAATAGATAATATGAGATAATAGATGATTAAAATTGAGAATGAGGGCTCGTTTATATACCCACGCAGGGGTGCTCTTTACCAATAGTCATGTCCTTTGAGACATGACCTTTCATTATTAATAATTATTATTTATTAACTATTATTATGTTATGAATATCTATTTATGTGTATTTATGTTCATAACATTGCCTTCCCCCTAAAAATGCTTTGTCCTCAAAGCATACTTTATGGAAGACTTATCTCTTGCACTAGCTTGTAATTATTGTCGCATGATTCTTCATTATCGAGTTAGTAATCATTGAGGACCTGAGACGATAGGATATTTTAAGTGTTGAGCAGAACTGTCGCATTGTAAAGGAGTCTGCCCTCGATCTTCTGCATGGAGAGTTTATAGGGTTCTTGGAAAGAACTTGATCTATTTCGACTCCCATGATAACTTCTATTTTGAGCATTGCTTGTAGCTGAAGTAATATTCTTCGACATACTGGTCATTTGTTTCTGTTGATACAAGGATTGGCTAAAGTATCGATTTTTGTGATTAGGATGTTGATAAGACATCCTTGCAACTTGATCATTACTTTGTATACTTGTAGCTTTTTGTTGATTAAATTTTGGAATTGAGTCTTCTTGATATTTCTGACTTGTTTGTACCTTGACATTTGAAAACATCTTTACATTAGCTGGATTTGCCTCCTTTTGAGTTGTAACGTTGATTGGGTTTTCCATCGTTTTCTTATCGACTAATGATGTTTTGTGATCTAGCTTTTCTTGTAAAGACTTCTTATCATGCTTAAGCCTTTTGATTTGCGTTAGTAAATCTTGATTATGTCGTTTTAATCGTAAAAGTTATTCTTTATCTTTTGACTTGTCATCTTTATTTTTTTATTCTAGATTCTCCCTTCTTTCATCCTTTAATCTTTTAATTTGTTCTAGTAACTTCTGATTAAGGTTCCTTAAGCAGGAGCTTTCTTCCTCTTTTTCGATTAATTTCTCTTTGAGACCTTGATTTTCTTGTTCAATTTTTTGAAAACACCGCTTCTTCTCCTTGGATTTCATGATTTTTGCAAGTAGTTTATGATTATGATTTCTTAGGCGAGAAATATCTTTGTCTTTTTCAATGATGATTTTGTCACTTTCTTCTTGTCGATCTTGCAACTTCTGTATTGACTTTTGGTTATCTGGAAGGATAATTTCTGATATGTCCTTCAGGTCTTCTGATGACGGAGCTTCTGAAATTGACTTCATTGTAGCGTCCTGTAATGTGAATTTCTTCTTCTTATAAGAAAATGTTAAAAACTTTCTCCTTGTGCTGAAAATAAAAGTACCTAATGTATCTACCCAAGTTGACCCTAGAATTATATCAAC
>ML789786.1:451509-472827 GCA_009831015.1 Picea engelmannii
TTTTTTTAAATTTGATTTTTTCTTGGCCAAAGGCCCCGTTGGTGGTCAAAGACCAGATTTTTTTAGAGAAACTCTGAAACGATGGGTTTGGCTAAAATCCGGATCATACAAGATCTGATAAAGAGGGTGGCCAAAGGCCAGGATAAAAAAAATGCAGCTCTGATACCAAATGAGACGAACAAAGTTCGCTCACACAATAATTATCCAAAATATTTGGAATATAACAATGTAATCTATGTAAGACTGTAAATAAAATGAATAGAGAAGATATAATAAGATAGATGATAATAGATAATATGAGATAATAGATTATTACAATTGAGAATGAGGGCTCGTTTATATACCCACGCAAGGGTGCCCTTTACCAATAGTCATGTCCTTTGAGACATGACCTTTCATTATTAATAATTATTATTTATTAACTATTATTATGTTATGAATATCTATTTATTTATATTTATGTTCATAACAACTCCAATTATTATATGGGTAATGCACACTTCCCTGGGAGGCTAATATTCTTACTAAAGTGTGCTCTATAACCGTGAAATATGAAATATCTCCTAAAATTAAGGAAATAGGAATTATCTCCTAAAAAATAGGAATTTGCCTAATGGTGGCTAAAAAATAGGAATTGGCCTAATGGTAGCTAAAAAATAGAAATTTTCCTAATGGTGGTTTCTGATCCAATGGTTTTGGAAACACATAGTATTTTCCCATAGTATTACATGTAGGAATCCACCGGCTAAAAATAGACATGATATAAATAGCAGTCCTCCTAAATAGTAGGAAAAATGGAAAAAATGAGTATGTTGCTAAGTATGTAGTTGAGCATGTACCCCCACACCCCCGTTGAAACACAACATGAGTGTGCACAATGATGAGTCCCAAAAATATGAAGCCATGTTAGGTACTCGTGTACAAGTATAGATGCACAACAACTGAACAAAAGTGAGGTAAAGAGGGAAAAACCAATGGGAAAAAACCCCTCCCTCAAAATATGTTGCTAACAAGATAAGAATGCTAACATGTTTATCTTCTAAGATGATGTATCCCTCACTCCTATAATTCCCCTCAATGAGACAAACTTATGTTCGGTAAAAATATTTGTGAATATTTATGCCACCTTCTCTGAAGATGGACAAAATTGCATATCAATGACTCCATCCTAAATTTATCCTCCAATAAAGTACATATGAACCTCAATGTGCTTGGTCTACTTCCTTTGAATTGGTTCTCCACATATCTTGAGATTACTCTGATTATTACACCATGCAACTATCATACGATGAAAATGAACTCCCAACTCTGTAAGAAAGTCTTGCAACCAAATGGCCTAAGTAGTAACATTCACTGCACCCTTGTAGTCTACCTCTGTTGATGATAAAACAATTGTTGATTTCTTATTACTTGACCAACATATAGGTCCTAATCCAAAGTAGAGGACATATACTGAAGTGGACTTGTGATCAATTTTATTTCCTACCCAATCTGAGTCTGTGTAACCAACAAGATCCAAGGAAGATCCTGCTGCATAGTGTATACCAAAATGGGTATCCCCCTTGAAATATCTGAGAATCCTCTTTGTTGCATTCCAATGAAGCTCATGAGGCTCCTAGATGTACCTGGAAACTAATCCAACTACATAAGAGATGTCTGGTCAAGAGTGTGTAAGGTAGATAAGACTCCCAACCAACTATTGATATCTATTAGAATCAAGCAAAGGTGATGCACCGAAATGCTCTAGTCTAACCCTTCACTGAAAGGGTGTTGGAGCTAGCTTATAATCTGTCATATGAAACCTATCAATTAGATATTTGGCATACTTTGACTGAGACATCTTGATTACTGAATCATTTTGGCTGATTCCAAGACCAAGAAAGTAATGTAGCAGTCCCATATCTATCATAGAAAACCTCTCATGCAAAGTGGTCTTCACTGCAACAATGAAGGAGGTTGAGCTCTATGTGATGATTAAATCATATACATATAGAACTATCAATAGAAGTGAATATTGTTTCCTCATCATATTCACATTAGGATATGATCTACATCTAATAAAACCTCTAGAGAGAAGATAAGAGTCCATTTTAGCATACCATGCCTGAGGTGTGTGCTTAAGTTTGTACATCGAATTCCTCAACCTACAAATTAATGATGGATCCTAAACATATCCCTCTAGTTTCTCCATATATATCTCCTCGTTAATATATCCATGTAATAATTAATTCTTCATATCCATATGGTGTACCTCCCACTTTCTAGCTGCTGCAATAGCTAGAGCTAACCGAATGGAATCAATCTTGTAAATCAGTGAAAAAGTCTCCTCATAAACAATGCCTTGTACCTGTGAGAAAAATTTAGCTACTAACTAGGACTTATACTTTGTAATGTATCCATCAGCATCCCTCTTTGTCTTGAAAATACAATTACATCTAACAAGCTTCCCATTGGAAGGTGGAGGAACCAACTCCCAAGTGTCGTTCTCTATCAGGGAATTGTACTCCTCTTTCATAGCTTCCTCCCAATGGGGGTTTCCTTTAGCCTCTACATAATACTGAATATTTCATCTAAGTACCATATAACAATAAATAGGAATAAATGGCTCCATGGTAGTAAAATATTTCGGAGGCTCCACAAACTAAGATATGGTTCTTTGTGGATCGACAAGATTACCCACTAGATCACCTATTGTATGCATAGTCTTTTGCTCCCATCGTGGTCGATGATATGGACCTTAAACTTATTGCTTCTGATCAGAAATATTAGATATATTATATTCATATATATTATCATAAATATGACCGGAAGAAGTCACTCAAAGGTCTGCAACTAGTGCTGGTGGAGATGCACATGTGGACTTCTCCGAAAGTATATGTGAAGGACCATATTCAAACATAACACTCCTTTGAATGAAAAGTGTATCTAAAGTAGTATATAATAACCTATACTCATTCACTCCCTATGGATATCCAACAAAAATACACTCCTTACTCCGAGCTTCCATAGCATTCCTCCTATCGAAAGGGATCCTATCCCATACACACGAACTGAAAATTCGGAAGTGAGTGACTTCTGATTTATTCTCTCTCCAAGCCTCATATGGAGTGACTCCCTTGACCGATTTATCAGGAAATCCATTCTGAATTTTGGCTGCACAATTGATATATTTATTCCATAAATTTGGAGGTAGTTCTCTAGCCTGCAAGATACAGTTTGTCATCTCTTTCAATGTCTTGTTCTTTCTCTCTATTGCCCCATTCTATTGTGGAGTATATGGAATTGTGTGTTGCAAATATATACCTGATTATGAACAAAGATGCTCAAAATACTTATTCGCATACTCTCCTCCATTTTATGTATGACGCTTCTTAATCCTCTTCCCTGTTTGGTTCTCAACTAGATGCTTGAAATCTTTAAGACACTCAAAGACCTCATATTTTAATTTTATAAAGTACACCCATGTATATCTCAAAAAATCATCAATGAAAGTAAGAACATACTTATATTTATTGATCGATGGGTGTGGGAAAGGACCTGTAAATTCACTGTGAACCAACTCTATAAGTCATGATTTCCTCCATGCTTTACCTATGTTGAACTTCTCCTCATGATGTTTCCCTAGTATGCAGCCCTGACAAACTCCATCTGTGTATTTAATGTGGGGTAATCCATCTACCATTCCACCCTTACTAAGCTGATATAAATATTCAAAATTTAGATTCCCAAACCTCTCATGCCACAACCTAGACTCCTCATTATCATTTGTTAGAAGATATACATAATCAGATTTATGAGTGAAGTGAGAGAAGGTGTACAACCTGGAACGGTTATTAACCTCACCAATGACAATTTTTGAATCATATGACAAGTCAAAAATAATAATTGAGTTTGAAGTGAACTCCATATTATTACCTGAACCTTAATGAGTGATTTTATTGATGGAGAGAAGATTCACTGAAATATTTGGAACATGAATTACATCTTGAAATCATCCATGGTCTAGATCAACTCTACCCCTACCACACACCTTTGTAGGAGAATTATCTCCCATGACTATTAGTGATACGGAACAAGTCTCCAAGTATGAGAAAAGTCTATCCGATGAGGCCATGTGATGGTGTAGCCCCTAAATCAAGCACCCAAGCATTACAAGAATATGAAATAGCAAGTAATGCATGACCATTACCTCTTTTTGATGATGGATTTTTCCTTGCATTATCTAGAATACAATCCTCGAGGTGATGTTTCTCAAGTGTTTGTGCAATGAGATCTATGGTCTTTTTCATTAAAGAACTCTCGGGATGGAACCCCTTGTTACAATATGAACACTTTGTCTTCTCCTTCTTTCCTTTTGATGCCTTGGAACTTGAACTCTCATATTTGGACTTTTATTTACCTTCCTTCTTGTTCTCTTGGTCCTTCTTACCCTTGTTCTTTTGCTTATTCTTCTTTGAGCTTCCTTGATATGCAAGTGCATGGGGATTGGAATTATTAAGTGCCCCTATTTGGATGAGATTTGTTTTCTCATGGATAAGTGACTCCATGAAATCATATGGGGATGGAATATTCCATGTACACCCCATAGCTTACCTAGTAGTATGAAAAGAAGAATTGTAGACATAATACTTTGGTCCTAGTTTTTCTAGAATTTAAAAGATTAAGTGTTCATCTTTCTTATCAATTCCACAATCCTTAACATGCGAAAGCAATGTTTTAAACTTATATAAGTAGTCTTGTATGGTCTTGAAATATATTGGGTTCAATGCATGTAGATCATTCTCCAGTTGATGATATCTTAGATTGTCTTCCTTTCTTGGAAAATCCTTCAACTTTGTCCAAACATCGTTAGGAGTATTGCAAGTATCGACATGAAAGAGAAGATATGGACATATTATCAAGCACAATATCCCATAGGATTCATCCATTTTGTTGAAGTATTTTTATTTCTCTATGGCTGAAGTAGGCTCAACCTCATTCCCCATGGTGATCCTATACAAACCCTTTCTTTAAAGTAGAAGCTCTATCTTAGGCTTCCACTCAAAGTAGTTGAAGGGTGTCGAGATCACTGAAGAAGATGGTTGATCTAAAATTCTCTATGGGTTTTACAATATGATCTATAAACATAAAATAAAAGTTAATACTACCTCACAATAATGGCTTTAATACCATGGAGGATTAAACCACAATCCAAGACCTAATTGTGAGAAGGAAATACTACACTAGCTAATTGCAAAAGAGAGAGAGGAGAGAGAGAAATAGAATCAATATTCACACATAAGATACCAAGAAACCAAATCTAATCACAATTTATTAATCCTTGATAATGATTACAATATATAAGGCTCTCCACATGAGGAGTAATGTGCACTATCTTGGGATTTTCATGTGCATGATCAAGTAAAAAAGTAACTTCTCCCAATACCAACAATTAACTAAAGTGGAAATTTTCTAATAATAAGTAAAGGTAAAAAATATAGATGTGAAATTAGTGAGAAATCTACATGAAGTCAACATGCATTTCATAATAAAAAAAATATCCTATAATAACACTAGAGTCCAAGAATGGAACTAAAGTCCTAACTGAGTGAGAATTTTCTAATTATAAAAAGTCATTAAATAAGTGAAGTGAGTTAACTCCAAGTATTAGATGGGTAATTCACACTTCACTAGGAGGCTAATATTCTTACTAAAGTGCACTCTATATCCATGAAATAAGAAATATATTCCAAAATTAAGAAAATAGGAATTATCTCATAAAAAATAGGAATTTTCCTAATGGTGGCTAAAAAATAGGAATTGGCCTAACGGTAGCTAAAAAATAGGAATTTTCCTAATTGTGGTTTATGAGCCCATGGTTTTGGAAACTTGTGGTATTTTTCCATGGTATTACATATAGGAATCCACCAGCTAAAAATAGACCTGCTATAAATAAACATGTTGTAAATAGAAATCCTCCTAAATAGTAGAAAAAATGGAAAAAATGAGTATGTCACTAAGTATGTAGTTGAGCATGTACCCCAACAAGTGACCAGGTGAGCACAATGTAGACCAAGTGTGACAAGATCACGACTTGTGAATTGAACCTTGGGATCCTATTCTATCTATGCAGTAGGTTCTCTATAGACCAGGATGTGAGTTTTGTGTCATTCTTGAGGAGATGCTCTAATAATACTAGGTTCTATTGTTGGAGATGAGCTGGAGAGCATTCATATGAAGATTTGGTCAATTTGTTTTAGTCAAAAAATGTCCAGTTGTAACTAGGCCTTGATCTGGCCAATATTTTTCCACAATATAACTGTCATGCATCCACATTCTTGATCTTGATTTGGTCAAGATATGTCCATAATATAACTGTCATGCTTCCACATAATTTATTTAGACATAAGTGTAACCAACAGGACTTTGATATGGTCAAGATATGTCCACACTATAACTCTCATGTGTCCACATACTTTATTTAGACGGAAGTGTAACCAACAAGACTTTGATCTATTCAAGATATTTACACAATATAATTGTTATGCATCCACATACAAGATTGTGAACTAAAGTAAAACTTTATAAATAAGGATATGATATGTCTAGTCAAGAGGGGATGAGAAGAGAAGAAAAAGGTTATGTAATTTTTCAAAGAAACTAAACTAAACACATGTTAGAGAGTTTTGTAAGAATTGTTTTTTAACTGAATATAGGGTGGAAAGGTGGTGCTCAGGTGAGTTTAAGCTCAATGAGGATTTATTTCCTCATCATTTGTAATAGGTTGGTTCTTGAGATGATTGATTTCCTCATTATCTGCGACAGGTTGGTGCTTGAGAGGATTGGTGTCCTCATTATCTATGATAGGTTGGTTGCTGAGAGGATTGGTTTTCTCATTATCTATGACAGGTGGGTTCAATTCAAGATGAATAATTATAAATTGTAAGTTGGTTATTGCAGAAGAACAACATAAAAAAGGATGTTGTGTGGTTTTCTCCCGCATTGGATTTCCATGTAAAAATCCTAGTGTAATGTGTTTTTAGTGTTTCGTTTTGATTTCTGCATGTATTACTGATTAAGTAAACATTTCTAAATAACTTTAAATTGTTGAAAGAAAATAAAATTGAGAAATTTGATACAATACTGATTCACCCACCCCCCCTCTCAGTATTGTTGTAAGTTATAACATGTATGTGATTGTGTTAACTACAGAGTGCATATATACCCAAAAAATATCAAAAAGAGAAGATAAGAGGAAACACAAATGGATCAAATGAAGTAATAAAAGGTTCAATTCAATGTAAGTTACTAATATAAGTATCAAATAGCACTCTGAAACAAAATAAAATCAATTTAACTGAGAAAACACAACGACACATCCCAAAATAGGCTCACTAGGGAGAAATCCCTAGTATGGTCACCAATTCTTCTTTCGGGGGAAAATCCCCTATAGTAGTGGTGTTACTACAACATACCAATGACCTTATAAGAATAAAATTCCATAAAGAGTACTACACAAATTTATAATAATCAAATTCTAAAGAAATAACTAACTATTGGAAGAAAGGGAAATATTGACTCACCAGGAGTCTAATGGTTGAAGTCGTTCCTGTTGGAGTTACTTCACATACACCTAGGATTTATTTTTCCTAAGATTTTTCCTTATTTATAAGTCATTATTCAGTCTCTTATATTTTAGGAAGAATATTCTTCTAGGGAGAATATTCTCTTCAGTTTTCACTTCAATTTGATCAGTTGAGTGGACTCTAGATGCTACATTGGGATTATCACCATGCAACATTGGGATCATCACCAGCCAATGCGCATTGTCCTTGAGATCATCACCAAACTATCGCATTAATCATGATTCCCTGATATCCTCCTCAATTCCCTATGTTTCAGTCAGTTAACTGAAGACTGATAGACTAGTTAACTCAGACTAAGTGGTAGTTCACTCTCGTACCTTCTTGAGAGACTAGACTAGGTGGAAATTCACTCTAGTAACTATTGGTGTGTGTCTAGATCACTCTATAACACCACTATGGCACATTATTTACTCATGTATCCTATACATATTGTAAATTATTCACTCTTTGAGTGTGGAATACGACTAATGAGAATTCTTCCATTCTTTCTCTCTTGTTTCTTTCTCAATTTCTCTCTGCAAATGTGTGTGGTATTTTCTAGCTAGTTCTATTATGTGCAATTTCAACACATTTACATGGTATCAGAGTCGACAGGCTGCTAATAAAAAGATATACCAAATTATTTTTGTAGGTATTGAAGATTGAAGAACACAGAAAGATGGAATCTATGTTTTACTCACCAACAATACTTCTCATGCCTCATAACTCTTTGGTATGGAAGCCAAAAATTATTCCTTAGCTCATATGTAGAGGCTTGTACTAAATAACTATGGAAACAGAAGAAGATTTTGATTCCACCGATGAGAAAAATGACTTTCTCAATAGACAAGATTTGGCCATAGGATTTATCTTCTTGTCTATTTCTCTAGAAACTCTCCAGCGAGTATATGATGTCTCACAAGACTAAACTCCAAACTAATTATGGAGAATATTGGAGGTTTTATTTGGGAATAAGGAAGACTTCACGCAAAATTTTGACAAGATAGATCAAGTAGAAAAGCCACTCGAAGATCAATCATATCAGTTTGAACAACCTTCTACACAAGTATATACACAAATGTGTATTCCATTAATTGTAAATGATGTCTACTCCATTTAAAAATTGTTTTATGAATTTCATGTGGAATATATATTGCATTCATCTCAGGAGTCACATGCAGACACTTTTCCACCCTCCATGCATGCATATCAGGAGAAACATGCATGCACCATGCATGCATCTTAGGAGACAAAAAGGGAGTCGTGCACATCAGACTCAATTCTGATATTTTGTTAGAAAAATTTGCAGAAACAAATTGTATACTTGAATTCCTCTAGGGAAAATATCCAATTTCAAAAAAACAAACGTCTGAAATGGAGTCCGGGAAGTGAAGTTATGATCATTTTAAAATCAACAAAATTTCAACATTTTTCTGGAAACGGTTACACGGTTTTCAAAATTTCATCCAAACTTTATTTGGATATTTTTAATTAAAAGAAGAGAAAGTGGATATGTGTGGACATCTAAATGGTTCATCTACTTCATCAAATATGTGCATACATCTACATCTTCAACAAAATATTCAACGAGCACAAACTTGCACAGTTGCGAGGTATTCTTGGAGTGAAGGATAGGGTTGCTTAGAAACTTCTTTTTGTTCCTTCTCATTTTTTTTATGAATTGTAATTTGAGGGGGGGTGGGGCAGGGGTCCCATGAGTTTTTCCCTCATTCCTCATTTATTTCAGTGTATCTTTTGTATTTGGGTACCTAACATAGCCTCATTGTTGGGACCCATTTTTTGTTTTCACCGTAGTGATGTTCAGGGGGGGTGTTGGAGTTACTTCACACATACCTAGGATTTATTTTTCCTAAGGTATTTCCTTGTTTATTATTCATTATTTAGTATCCTATATTTTAGGAAGAATATTCCTCTACGAAGAATATTCTCTTCAGTTTAATCAGTTGAGTGGAGTCTAGATGTTACATTGGGATTATCACCATGCAAGATTGGGATCATCACCATCTCATGCACATTGTCCTTGGGATCATCACTAGAATAGTGCATTACTCATGATTCCCTGATATCCTCCTCACTTCACTCTGTTTTAGTCATTTAAATGAAGACTAATAGACTAGTTAACTCAGACTAGGTAGTTCACTCTCGTAACTGCGTGAGAGACTAGAATAGGTGGTAGTTTACTCTCGTAACTGTTGGTGTGTGTCTAGATCACTCTACACCACCACTATGGCACATTAGTTACTCATGAATCCTATATATATTGCAAATTATTCACTCTTTGAGTATGGAATATGGTTAATGACAATTCTTCCATTATTTCTCTCTTGCTTCTTCTTTCTCAATTTCTCTCTGCAAATGTGTGTGGTATTTTATAGATAGATCTATTTTGTGAAGGTTCAACACATTTACATTTACCGATTTTCGAAGTCCCTTCATTATTTTCCAATGGTCCTTTGCAACCTGAAAGAATAAAAAACAAGAAGACCTATATAGAGAGGTATTTATACTAATAAATACTAGTTATTTCCATGAAAAATGATGGAAAAATCAGAGCAATTAGTATTCTATGAAGCATATATAAAATAATTTTATATTTAAACAATACCAAAAAAATACACTTTGAAGGAATGAGTCTTTGTATTATTGATGAAAAACATTTAGTTAGTTACATATTTTACCTTCCTGGTGTAGTGCTTCCTTGTTGAAAGAGGTCTTGAATTCCTCCACCCTGATGCCTACTATAAAGATTGATTTTGACACTAAATTCACCTCGAACCCAAAGAGAATATATGGGAGACTCTTGGTCAGATAGGTTGGTGATAAGAAGGAGGATAGAAACAAGGGTTTCCAGGTCAAAAAACCAACAACAACAAGGATATATATGGGCTTACAGACTCAGTGGGGATATCTAGATAAGTGTTTTCTCTTGTGCAAATTATCATTACCTTTATCCTTGAGGAAAATGCTTTTTTTGTGTAGTCTCTAGTTGTTTATAGATGATTTAGTATGGGTAAAAGGACTTAGACAACTAACCAAACCTATCAATTAACATTCAATTTGGAATAATTATATTTTTTATCATTTATTGTCATTTATTTGAATGTCTTTTAAGTAGCCTGTGTGTACGCAGGTTGCATAGCTGTGAGGATGTGTACATCCTCCAATTTTTTTTTTTTATATAATAACTCAAGGAGTTATGGGGAAGATTTGTCTATAAGGAGGATATGGATGAGGCTAGAAAGAGAATCAATGCTTCAAAGATGGCAATTGACACTATAGCACTTGAATGCTAACTTACATATGAAGCTATGAAATTTCCGAAGGAATCCTTGATATTTCATAGCCTCACATTCAACCCAAAATCCAAAGGAATATTTGGGAGCTTGACCCACATAGGAGAAATAGTCTCAATCTCCTATTGTGCATTGAATAATGGATGTTAATGTTTGATTGATAGAATAATTTGATCCAAATACTAGTATCCTGAAAGAACCCTCCTTGCATCTTCGTTGGTTCATAAAATAAACCATATCCACCCTCGATCTAGGATATGGGTGACACGACCATAAACCAATATAGGATCCCAATTTATTTTCATCCAAGTATTCAAATTGTTCGTCGAAACTATTTTTCAACCATACAAATTCATGATTTGGATAACCTCTATATCCTCCCTAACTATTATTGAAATATGCCCAACTTTGTACTTCACAACTTTCTTCCTTTTACAACGGATTTCTTTACCAAAATGTTTGAACGTGAGTGTTGAAATTATGCTTATAATGAGAGGGGGGGTGAACCAATCAAATATATTTTTTACTTTATTTAACCATTAATCAATCATTGATTATATGAGAAACAATAATCACATATAAGATCAAATCACAAATTTTAACATGGAAACCCAATTGGGAGAAAACGATAAAATCTATCTTTATAAATGTCTATAGGCACCACCCTACTATTACAAATATTTTAGGAAACATCCTAATGGAGACACCAATCTCCTTAACTAAGAACTAACTCAGCAAGATGTGGGAACCAACCTACTGGATACACCAATCTCCTCAACTTAGCACCAACTTAACAACACTTGTAGGAATCAACCTAGTGTTAAAATATTTGCAAGAACCAACCCACTGGAGACACCAATCCAAGAACCAACTGAACAATATATTTGAATAAACCAATCTAATATATTCATAAGAAAATTACTTCTAACTTCACCTGCATGCTTCATTTCACAGACAATCCTTCAAAACCTACTCACATGTATCCTTCAAGCCCCAACGAGCCTCATAACATCATTCCCAGAATACGATCCAAGACTATAACATCAAAACCTAAAAATAGTGCACATTTCATTATCACAACCTCAAGATAACACACATTGTAGCATCACATACCTTCAGTCCTTCATAACGCACCTCAAGAACAAGAAAATCACTTAGACTTCTCTTACACACTTTTAGATCCCAAATAGAAACCCCAAATCCTTTAGTGCAGCTCAAATAACTTATTTGCACCTCATACTTGATCTATTGCTTAGTTTCATTACAAATACATAAATCTATCCTATATTTATAGTAATGTTTTCCTCACTTTCATGGCCAACCTATAAAGACTGGTTGAGCCAACCAAAATGTTTTGACTAGATTTTCAGATGGAAAAATCCATATCTCCTCATTCCAAGGGAGTGAGAGGGAATTCCATATATTATGTTAAAGGTATCAAAATGATATTTACAACTATATGACCTATTCTCTCATTTGACCTAGGTATCTAGGGTAAACAATCTTTCAAATATAGGGTATCCAAACTGAGCATAAAAATCCAAAAACAATATTTCCAACAATCTCCAACTTGCAATATTTATCTTGGACATTTTTAGTCTCCTCTATATTTCAAATCAATGAAAACAATATTTCCAACAATATCCCCCTTTTTCATTGATATAAACCCTTAGTAAATTATGATAATCCCCCTATCTACAAATTTCCTTGTGTCTGCAAATATTCCTATGTCTGTAACTTCTCCCCCTTCGACATCAATGGAAAAGGGATTCTCCCCCTGAGATTTTGCTTCCCTTTACTGATGAGATGAGAGAGATATCACTCACATACAATATGTTTCTCCTTTTACTTCATCGAGTATGTATACATCGCTTGAAGTTCTACTTGCATTTTCCTCTAATTTTCCAGAAGTTGCTTTCCTTATATCACACCCTTTAGAATGAAATGTGATGTTCTAACCTTGATCACACATTTGACTAACACTTAGAATATTATTCTTTAACCCTTCAACATACAATACATTATGTGTCTTTGTCTTTCCATTATCAAGATTAATAGTACCTTTTCTAGCTATCATTGCAGAAGCATTAGCTCCAAAACTAACACTGCCTCTCTTTTCTTCCTTCAAGGTGAGAAAATTGGTCTAGTCCCATGTCATGTGTTTTGAACATCCATTACCAATGTACCATTGGTTCCCTTTATTTTGAGAATAAATCACAAGTCCACATTCTTCCTTCTTTGATTTGTCTTGCTTCGTTTCCACACCTTTGTGTATTTGTCTTTATGCTTGGTAAGAACATCTTATTTCCTATTTTATTTAGGAAACTTTATTATGTTGATTCTATAGTCATGTTCTATGTGCCCATAGTTATTTCACTTATAACATTCAATATCAAGTAGAGGAAAAAATCAATTGTAGTTTTTGTTAGAAAACCCATGAGAACTTCTAGTTTTGTTTCTCATATAATCATCCTTTGAGGTTTTATAAGAACCTATGTTTATATCTCTCACATGATCACTTCTTGCATAATCTCTACAATCTATTGCTTTATGACAAAAAATACTGCAAGAAAAACAATAGCCAAGAAATATATTTTGGTATAGATTTCTGAAAGGTCTTCTTGGTGGAATAGATCTTTTGAACTCATTCTTGTTGTTCTTGTGAGAAGAAACAAGTTTATGCTTGTCATCATTTATTTTCCTTCTATTTCTTTCATTTTTTATGGATCCTTTGATAGTATTAGCATATATTTTAATATTTTCCTCATTTTCCTTTTCTAATGACTTTGTGACCTTAGTGGTTGCATCTCCCTTAGGGGTCTTTTGTTTCTTATTGTAGCCAAGACCTTTCTTAATCAATGGTGGCCTTTTAAAACTGAGAACAATATCTAATATTTTTTCAAAATTCAATATTCTATTCAACTAATCAGTTGTTTTCTCTAGTACATTTCTTAAAGAAATGATTTCATCCTATATCTTATTGCAATTTTCTTCATTTTTTTAGCTGGCTTCTCAACACTTTTTATATCATTTTTTCCTCTTCTAGTTGATTCTTCAAGATGATAATTGTCTTCTCTATTTCTTCAAGATCATGATCCTCCTCTTCATATTTCTTCAATTGCTTCTTCTACTTTATATTGTTTTTCCTAATCATCTCTATTTCTTCTAAGGCACTAACGAGTTTTCCTTCAACATCTTCTTCTTATGAATTTGGATTTATTTTTTACTATATTCATTTTCTTCATTAGCAAGCTTTGTTTCCATGGTTATGGAGAGATATTCCTCTTCTTCATCACTATATTCCCTTTCTTCATATGGACACTTCGCAATAAAATGTCCTATTCTACCACAATTAAAGCATTTGAAGGGTATCTTACCTTTTTTTGTTGCTAAATCCTCTTTTTATATTTCTCACAAATTGTGCTTCTTCTGTATTTGATTCATATCTAGAAAAATCATCATATATCTATTCATAATTTTTCTTAGCTTGTCCCTAATATTTTTAGTTGATGTACAATTCATTACCTTGACAATCTCAAAATATCATAGGCCACTCAAGATGACATCTATTGTTTTTTTATTGTTTTCACTTCACTCCTTCCCAACATCATCTATATAACCTATTTTGATTGATTTCCAAATACCAAACCCAAGGGCCTACAAATATGTCTTCACTCTTATACTCCATGATGCATAGTTTGCTCCATCAAACAAAGGAGCTATGTTTATAGGGAGACCTTCTTTACAATCCATATGTGCTCAAGATATTCCTTCCAATGGTTAAATTGCTTCTAAAGGAACTTGCTCTGATATCAATGGTTGAACTTATGATTGTACTGAGAGGGAGGGTGAATCAGTATAAAACAAGTTTTACTTTATTTAACCATTCATCTATCATTCATTATATTAACAACAATAATCACATATAATCTCAAATAACAGATTTTAACATGGAAACCCAATTGAGAGAAAACCATAAAACTTATATTTATAAATGTATATAGAAACCAACCTATTGTTAAAAATATTGTAGGAATAAACCTACTGGAGACACCAATCTCCTTAACTGAGCACCAACTCAGAAATATATATGCACCAACCTATTGGAGACACCAATATCCTCAACTAAGTTTCAACTCAAGAGAACCTATAGGAACCAACCTACTGTTACAATATTTTCAAGAACCAACCTGTTGGAGACACCAATCCCCTCAGTTGAGCACCAAATCAACAAGATATGTGTAGACACCAATCCAATATCTTCATACACAAAGTACTTATGATTTCACATGCATGCTTCATTCCACAAACAATCCTTCAAACCCTAGTCACATGTATCATGCATGCCCTAGAGAGCCTCATAAAATCATCCCTAGAATATGATCCCATACTACAAAATCAATTGTAGCATCACAACCTCAAGATAATGCACATTGCAATATCACAATCCCAATAAACCCCCTCATACTTCTCTTGCACACCTTTAGCTCCCAAAAATACACCCCAGATCACTTATGTGAACACCATACTTGATATATTGATTGGTTTCACTACAAATGTGCACATCTATCCTATATTTATATTATTTCTATCATCACTTTTAGGGGCTACCTGTAAAGAATGGTTGAGTTGACCTAAATTTTCTGGTTGGATTATCAGACAAAAAAATTCATATCTCCTAATTCTGAGGGAGTTAGAGGGAATTAACTATATTTTGAGAAAGGTCTCAGAATAATATTTCCAACCATACAACCTATGCTCCCATTTTAGCTAGGTATCTAGGGTAAAAATTCCTTCAAATATAGGGTATCCAAACTGAGCATAAATTATCCAAAAATAATATTTTCAACAATCTCCATCTTGAAGTATTTATCTTGGAAATATGCAGTCTCCCATTGTATTTTACATCAATGAAAAATTATCTCCAATAGAAATCCATTGAAACTCATCTCTATTCCATTGAGTGTAGGTAGAGAAAAGGAGGAAGTGATTGGGCATGCTTATATTTTTCCTTAATTCCATTGAGAGGTGCATGGATCACGAGCAGCTCTAGAAGCCAACGAAAAATGTTCTTAAGTTTTCCTTTGTTTGATATTTTGCACCATGTTTCAGTGCATGATGTGTTGGGCTCCTAAATTTTACATTTTCACACAGATGCTTAATTATCCATGACAATCTCATTGAATTTCTCCACATTTTCAGCATCAACACTGATAGCGTTGTTTGCATCCAAGAGGACCGAGCCTTTCTTGACAAGTGTTGGTGGTAAAAACAAAATTATATAAACATAAATGATTTCAAATTCCTTTATCCATTGTATTTATGAAGGATTTAAATAACCCTAATGATTGGAACAAACTATAGGCTCAGTTGCACATCATGACTGGGTGGTAGGGGGAAAAGAAGCACTTGAGGGAAATCAGAGCATGGTGCTAGTGAAAAAATCGTGTGATTTTCTCTTGGAGGAGTTTTTTTCCCATACATTTGCAGTGAGCATAACTAGGATCAGGGTGTGCTTGAGATTTCACATGGAATTGTTTATCACCATTCTCATCAAGTTCTTGAGTGTGATTTGAAACCACAAAATTTTCTTATAGTTCACAAAACCAATGCAATGAAACTTGTTGAATTTGGACTTGTAAGGGAATTTGGAATTCCAATGAATAGATTTACTCGTGAGTTCGTTACAATGTGGTATGATGCACCAAATATATTGCTTATGTATTGACATTATTCGACTATTGTTGGTGTTTTGTCTGTGGGGTGTATCTTCGTGGGAAATTTTAACGGTGAGATTTTATATTTGTAAGTTACATTATACTTGTATTTATTGATGTGAGAACACATATTGAGCTTTGCGACCTCAATATGGTGGGGAAGTTATTTTTTTAGAATTCATGACTCGAACAAATGCCAGGGAAAGTATGGAGATCCAAGACAAAGACTAAAAAATATGTGGAAGATATGGAGAAACACACCATGTATGTGGTTGATTCTTGAAAAAAATGGATCCTCTTATGTTCGGAGGAAAATGAAATCTATATCTCGGAAATACAAAACGTCTTGACTAGTTTCCATAATAGGTCATTGTTGAACATCGATCAAAAAGTTTGACGCCCTTGCACATGAATTCGATGACAAATCACTTGAAGGGAAAGACGCATATTTGTAACATTCCATGCACATCACAAGTCATGTGGGCAATCAAGGTTCATCATATTGAGTAAAGTCTTTGAGAGACGTGCATGAGTTGAAAAGTGGTAAATATTAAAGCATGGTTTATGTTGTTAATGGAAGGAGGATTTAAAGGTTGAATGCTAGTTGTAGTAACTATATAGGTTGTACTAGCTATTGATATGAATGCACAAGAAAGAAACCATAGGGACGTCGAAAAGACACAAAGTGAGAATATTTTATTCACAAGAATTGATGCTTGGAATGTACGACATGTGATATGTTGAGCACTAGGCATGTTTAAATTGTGAAAATGATATGGTTGGTTTATTTCCCTATTAAAATAATGGTTATATCATTGGATCAAATGTTTCATGTTGGTGTATACCTATAATGGAGTTGTGGTAAGTGTCTTAGGATTTAATTAAGTTAACCGGCATATTGAGCCTAGCTAACTCAATATGAAGTGTAATGGTTTTGTTAGAATTGACTACTCTAAAAAATCACAGGTGAATATGGAAATCCTAAACAATGATTGGACACTGAAGATATATAGGTCAAAGATGTAGATGAAGACACCAAATATGTGAAGAAATTTAGAGGAACAAGAAGGTATATGAATTGATGTCATGTGTATCATTATATCTTGTTGATGTTTTGTATCCCTGCATGAAAATACTTTGCGTTACAAAAGTTATTCCTTAATATGCTTGGTAAGGTGTGTGGTAGATGAAAGGGAAACATAGCTACATGTTTTGTTCCCTGTAATTGTTCCTTGATGAAATATTGTTTGATGAATGTTGCACTATAAGTCGTAATTGGAAGTTGCATAAATAACGTAAAATTGACTTGAATACATCTTGTATCCAAACTATTATCGTAGACAAGTGGAAGGAACCATGGTTAGGTACCTCGGTGTCTCGGTATATGGAAATATGTCCATAGGATGAAAAATTTCTCAATATTTACAATTAGGTTGATGTTATGATCTAGGGTACAATAGGGTCTCAATCATTCTATGTGATACCAATGTTTGGCCCAAATGTATGTTTGGTTTCCAATAGGTATGTGTTCAAGATAATAGTTCTGCAAGTGAATGGAGAAGCAATAGCACATTTATATTGAGATGGAAGCGAGTTTCTTTATTGAATAACCATTAGTTGGTTATCATGGAAATGAGAAATACAATGAAGTTTCATTGTTCTCACTAGAGAAACCAATGGTTGATCGCAGACTTAATTTTTAAGTGGAATGGTGATATTGTAGAAGGAAGGAAATATATATTGTTCTGGATGTAGCAAAGAGTTTCATAGAGTTTGGTCCAAGGAAAGTTGGTGAGATTTCTTATGGTAGCAGTAGAGGTCAGATGATTGTGGAAAAACAAGGTAAATTTTACGAGTTGTGTTGAATAAAAGAATACTTGACCATATGGAAATTTGAATCACACATTGTATTTATAGCAAGTCTATGAGTTTATGTATTTGATCTTGCATCTTTCCTACAATTGGTACTTAAGAGAATTATTTTGATTCTACCTAGGATTTTTTTTCAAAGCTTATACTTAGTGTCTCCATATCATGAAGTATGTAAATTGTATGTACATGTATCTATCTATGTAACATGTAAATGGAATATTACTATAATATCTGGATAGGCATGCATACTCCTTTTTCGTGTGTCCCTGATGATTTGGATAATGTGTTTCATATAGTGAAAAACCTCTATTATGGAGTTGATAAACACTTGGAAGAATTTTCAATGTGTTAGTGAGACACTCTTTAAGTGGACCATGTTGGTTGTAGACTCAAGGAGGTTCCTAAAAACTGATATATTTTTTACATTCACGAGGAGTTCATCAAGAAGTTGAATGAACCATGTACATGAAGTAAATCCTATTAAACTATCATTTGCAGTGGTTAGTTACCCAGGTATTTCCATGGATGGTTGCTCCTTTATATATAGTTTGACAGTTTCGTGATGACCCACATGATCAAGGTCCAAGATGTAAGAGCCAAGAAGGACTAGATATATGCTTTGGTGATTTTTTTTGTCTTGAGATGTTCTCGGATTTTAGGAACATGCCAAGACCATTTTGAACCAGCATTTATATGGAAAGGTCTCCCTTCCATTCAGAGGGGGCGGGCTCCCTCAATGATCATATTAAAAGTGTTGGCTATCCATTGTCATTGAATAACAACTTGAACATAAAAGCACAGTGGCCATATTTAGGATGATAAAAGAAGGATAAACAAAGTTAGGATTAATGGAAATAGACTGGAATAAAAGATGCACACCTCTAAGATCATAACTCTAATCCATTGGGCATGGAGTCATCCAGCAAAGCACAAAATGTTTATAGTGAAAAGTGGAAGAAGAAGAGTAAAACATAAAAAAAAAAAATTTAATGGTGAGTAAGGAAGTCACTATAGATGAAGAAAGTGAGTTGTTGGTCATATTAAAACAATGAATCCAACATAATGACATAAAATAATCTGAAACTATGTATATGTTCTCACTAAACATGACTACGTCATAAAATTAACGAAACATATATGACAAGAGTGGTTGTCTTACCAAGTTCTTGTCTCTCAAGTATATCAAAATTACTGCAAATTACAAACTATTGAAGAAGAACAAAGATGGAAAGTGAGAAGCTCAATACATAAAATAGAAAGAAGACAAGGCTGTACTATGAATGATCCATGAATCCATGCATAAATCCTTAATATATGAAAATATTACAATCTCCCTATGGGCCTACAGAAAATGCATCCTGGCTTCCAAGAATTCTTCATAAGTTGCTAACCCCTATTCATGTCTTCAACTTCTACTTATATCCTCTGAATGCTAAGTAACTAATGCCTTCAATCTTGGAAATGGTTGATCAACTATAACCTCAAAATATTCCTCCAAATATAAACCTGACATTCCCAATTAAAAACATGGTTGAGGAGGATTTTGACACTTCATCTCTATGTGTTGTCCCATTTCACCAATAAAATAGGAATTGGTTATCCAAATAACCTATAAGAATTGGTTATTCAAATAACCTATTGTTGCCACTTTTATTATTTTCATCTCTATGTGTTGTCCCATTTGATCAATAAAATAGGAATTGGTTATCCAAATAACCTATAGGAATTGGTTATTCAAATAACCTATTGTTGCCATTTTTATTATTTAATTAAAAAATTTACTAAATATTCAATGATTTCTCATTCAAGTTTTAAATATGAGACTCGATTCCCTTTTTTATAATTGAACAAAAACTTAGAAAAAATAAAAGATTCCCCGGCTCTGTTATCTCTTCAAATGCTAACACAGAGCTGTCTTTTTTATTCTGGTGAGAAAAGCAATATCATTCATACCACCAACATTTCTTTATCCTGGTCAAACAATGATAGTCAACTATAACAATAATGACTATCCATTGATGTAAATATAAACTTCAAAAGCTGCAAAATAGTGTATCGGCCTTGTGAACTGAGAGATGTTTGCCACGCCATTTTTTAACTTTGCTTTCAACTCTTTCATTTTCATAAGTGATGACAAGTCAGTGCAGTAAATTGTATGGTTATTGAGTAGGAATTTAAAGGCATCCAAATTATTATGTGCCCAAGGATCTTTAAAGACATCTCTTCCATGACTAGGATATTGTAAGTTTCCCTGAAAACATTGCCAATATATATTATGCCTGCAATCAGACCCCAGACAAATAGTTTTTGTGGAAAACGAATTATATGGGTCATAAATTGAGACTTTCTATGCTCCCTTTATAGAATTTCTGAGCTCTAAAATAGTTCATCATACTGCCATTTGTGTTAATCCTTTTTAAATTGATTCTGGGCGATCCATTTTGCATTATGTGTTTTTTTCAATTCAGCCATTCACAAATTCTAAGGGCATTCCCTTCAGAAGAATAATGAAATATCCTAAACCGCTCAAAATTGTGCCATTTTGATCGCTTGTTACCCAATTGGGACTATCCCGCAAAAAACCCATGTTCTAGATTCTTGAAATTCCTCCCTGTTTGCCTGGAAAGTCTGCCTGAAATTCGTTATCTGCTAATTGTGCACGCGTCGACATGCTCTGAGGTGCTAAAGCATGAACGAGAGATAAATTATGTATACATTGATTTTTTCCTGTGTAGATCTGGTACTCATAGCCATTCCATCTCGAATCAATCATGTGGTTGTTGAACTGAAGTTCTGGATTCAAAATTTTCT
>ML789787.1:25952-36017 GCA_009831015.1 Picea engelmannii
GTACCTACCATTAAACATTTTAAGAAAATGCACTTTTAAATTAAATATGTAAGGCCTTTTGGTTTTAAGGTTATGGGAATTTATTTCCAATTTATAGCCTACTACAAACAAGTCACTAAAAATGCTTACAAAATTACTTTTCATTTGATGTTCACAACCCTTAAAAATGCCTACAAAATTACTTTTCATTTGATGTTCACGAACCTTAGGATGTTCTCAACACTTAGAATGGTAGGTATTTGTCAGAGGATTGGATTAGATCCAAGAAAATCTAAAATGTCCAAAGCTTAGTAAGTCTCCTTATGTTGTGGACCACTCGCTTTAGATGAAGCAATGGTAGTTGTGGAGCTTGAATGGATACGATATGGAAAAGTCATGCTTTCCAAACAATTTTTTTTGGAACCTATCATATAATTGGTTACAATCATTTGATTGCTTTAAAATACTTATTCTTCAGCTCATATTAGTAATAAGATCAAATTGAAGAGATTCTCGATCATGAATTCTTTGGTCTTTCCTTTTAGGAGTGAAAACACACTAAAGTCACTTAAGAGGTTACTTTAAGAGGATTAGAAAAAAAAAACAAAGATTTCTATCCCCAATATAATTGACATTTATGTTGATGGCTGAAATGATAATTCAAACAACACACAAAACACTCTTATAGGGTTAGGAAAGAGGACAATGGTGATGGATACCTGAGTGATGTTTTGATCCCTAAGCCAAATAGTCTCTAAAGGATTGATTTGTTAACGAAGTTAGTGGATATTTTCCCCTTAAAAGCACCAAAGCTCCTTATATGTGTGCAAATTAATTTATATAACATATCTTATGTAGATGATTGATTATATTTAAGATATTCAATTAGCATGTCGAAAATGAATTAAAATATATCATACAAGTCTAAAATCTATCAAAATGTGAAACAAAACTATCCATAAACTAAATTTGCAACAAACTAAAAATATCTAGCTTAAATAATCTAACTATGCATATGTACGACAGTCTAAATAAGACATAAAATAAAAGTAAAACATGCTTATGGAGAAAAAGTGAGAAATTTGATGTAAAGATAATATACATAGAAAAAAGAAGGGCAAGTATGACCTAAAATATTTTATTATCAAAAGGTTCCTTTCATAACCAAATAACACAAATAGTATTAGCAAGCAACTGATTTGGCCTCTTGTCAACAACATGTTTATGAAACCATATGTTGTGTAAAACAAGCATGTAAGCAAGATGTTTATGAAACCATGTGTTGTATACAACAAGCAATAAATAGGTAGGTGAAGTCAAGATGCTTATGAAACCATGTGTTGTGTACAACAAACATGTCAACAAGATGTTTATGAAACCATGTGTTGTGTACAACAAGAAAGAAATAGGTGGGTGAAGTCTTAGATGGCATGAAGTTTCATTCATCGCACTCGCCCTCAACCACACCAACCCTTAACATGGATGCATTTGAGGTGTCCACAAAGGTTTCGAACTGGTGAATTTCACTTATAGCATCACACTCCATCACTTACTTCTCTAGACCTCAAGGACTATAGTCATGGTGGTGTTAGTTGTAAGTGTTATGTAAATATTTATTTAAAGCTCATTTGCGATATTTCAAAATCAATCTTGGAAAATAAATTTGAAATTAACTTTCCATTACACTCAATTATAAATATTAGTTATTGCAACAAACATACACATAAAAACAAAAACAAAAAACAATTTTCAACTATCCATCAATAATGAAAATTGTGTTGTAATTGCAAATGCGGAAAACACAATCACACAGATCATAAACACATAGATTTTATGTGGTTCACCCAAACGTTGGGTTAGGTCCACCAAGCAGAGGCATCAATTGTCTTATTATTCAAATCATGGAGATTACAACATCTTACTCACTCTCTCTTTGCCTCTACAGGCTTCATGGATTTATAGCAATATTTACACAGTTACATGAACTGCTCGCAATAAATGTTGTATTCCATTTTAGCAAATTTGTTTCAACAAATTAACAATATACGAGAGATTTATGAGATATTCCAATAAATAGTTGAACTACCGTATCCTATTTGGGTTCATGCAACAACCATCGGATCTTGCGTCCTCTTCGTTGTCATATATTCATCAATATCCACCTTGACATCAATTGACTTGATACCTTTCTCCTTCTTTTTGTTCATCGCCTTTTCTGCAAGCCAAGAGAAGCCAAGCACCATGGTAGCTTCTCTAACAATACTAGTTTTGTGAACATGTCTGGGCAGTTCTCTTTTGTATGCACTTTCTCAAGAGAGACTCAGTGTTCATCGATGACCTGTCTTACAAAATGGTACTTGATAGGTATATGTTTTGTTTTACTGTGGTAGGTTGGATTCTTATCCAAGTGAATAGCACTTTTACTATCACAAAGTAACTTTACTTTGTCCTACATCCTTCCAAACTCACCAAACAAACCTTTCAACCAAACTGCCTCTTTGCAAGCATGTGAAGTAGCTATGTATTTTTCTTCTGTAGTGGATAAATAAACAATGTTATGTAGCTTTGACATCCAACTAATAGCTCCACCTACAAGAGTAAAGACATACCTTGAAGTCGACCTTCTCTTGTCCAAATCACCTGCAAAATCAAAATCAACATATCCACAGACTAACTCACAACCATTGTTATAGGTGATACAGTAATCACTTCTGCCCCTCAGATACCGAAGCACCCATTTCACTGTTGCCCATTGCTCTTTACCTGGATTTTCTATAAACTTGCTGACAACCCGAACTGCATGTGAAATGTCTAGCCTTGTACTAACCATCACATACATTAAACTTCCTACTGCATTAGCATATGGTATTCGAGACATATATTCCTTTTCTTCTTTTGTACTAGGACATAAACTTGTAGAAAGATTAAAATGGGAAGCCAAAGGGACTGAAACCGGTTTAACATCGTTCATACCAAACCTCAAAAGTATTTTCTCAACATAATTTTGTTGTGACAACCAAAGCTTACCATTCCTCCTGTCTCTAAATATATCCATGCCCAAAATCTGCCTTGTTGCTCCTAGATATTTCATATCAAATGTCCTAGACATCTGAGCCTTTAACCTATTAATCTCAATTATGATTTTTCTGTCTAAAAGGATATCGTCAACATACAATAATAAGATAATGAATATGTCAGTATTCAATTTATTAAAGTAGACACAATGATCATACTCACTGCTTGTATAATTCTGGCTCACCATGAAAGAGTCAAATTTCTTGTACCATTGTTTGGGTGACTGCCTCAAACCATACAATGATTTCTTGAGCCTGCAAACAAATTTCTTGTTGTGATTCTAAACGAACCCTTCCGGTTGTTCCATTTAAATTTCTTCATCCAAATCTCCATGTAAGAAAACAGTCTTAACATCTAGTTGCTCCAACTCCAAAATTCAAATCAAGAAATGCAACTAATGCTAACACAATTCGAATTGAAATAGTCTTTACAACTGGGGAAAAAACATCATGAAAGTCAATACCTTCTTTCTGAGAATATCCTTTCACAACCAGCGTTGCCTTGTACCTTTCCACCTTATCATCAACACCCTTCTCCAGTTTGTAGACCCACTTGCAGGCTGCAGTTTTTCAGTCTCTTGGAAGTTCTACCAGGTCCCATGTGGAGTTCCTCTCTAATGCCTTCATTTCATCCTTCATTACTTATTTCCATTCATCACTGTTAAAACCCTTCATAACTTCCTGATAGAACGAAGGTTCTTCATCATTAGTACTTAAAGAAACTGACGAAACAAAATCATCATACCTTCTTGGAGGAACTCTGACCCGTGTAGACCTCCTTAGGGAAGTTTTTGGTTCATCCACAATCTGTTGAATGTCATCATCACCCATGTTTTCCTTTGCAAGAACCTCTTCATGAACATCTTCAGAAACTTGTTCATGTTCACTTTCATCTGTAGTTGAACGAGTTTCAAATTGAATCTGTTGATACTTAGGTACTTCTTCCTGTTTCATTTGAACATCTACATCAGATTTAATGAGAGACTATTCATCAAATATTACATCTATGTTAATGGTTATCTTGTGGGAAGTAGGATCCCACAACCTCTACCTCTTAATACCATCACATATCCAACAAAGATAAGCCTTTTTTATTTTGGATCTAATTTAGAATATTGATGTTTCGGAATTAGAGCATAGGCTTCACAACCAAAAACTTTAATATTAGAATAATTACAAGGGCGACCTTTCCATACCTCTTCAGGAATCTTGCACTCTATTGATGTTGATGGTGATTGATTCATCAGATAACAAGTTGTAGTTACTTCTTCTTGCCATAGTTTTTGCTGCAAATTGGCGTTACTAAGCATACTCCTTGCTCTCTCTAGAAGAGTCATCTTTATGCGTTCAACAACTCCATTTTTCCGAGGAGTATAGGCAGTGGTTTTATGCCTATCAATACCAAACTCCTTACAATAGTATTCAAATTTCATTGACGTAAATTCACCACCATTATCAGTTCTTAAACATTTAATGGATCTACTAAATCTCTAAATTGCTTGAAAATTGTAAATACATCAACCTTACTTTTCAACATATAGACCCAAACGTTTCTAGAGAAATCATCTATAAAAGTTACAAAATATGATGATCCTTCATACAAAATAGTAGGGGATAGCCCCCAAATATCAGAATGAATATAATCAAGGATTCCCTCACTGGTGTGTCTTCCGGTTTTAAATCTCTACCTATTATGTTTTCCATAAATACAATGCTTGCAGAAATCCAACTTTAAAGACTTTAGACTAGGAAGTAACTTGCAATCAGTTAATACCTTTAATCCTTGTTCGCTCATATGACCCATCCATTGATGCTACAGTCGAACAAAATCACTGTCTTTCTCAGATACCGTTGTTGCATGATCTGACTCAGTTCTTCCTTCTAATAGGAACATGTTACCAACCTTCTTCTCTTTCATAACTAGTAGGATTTCTTTGTAGACTTTCATAGATCCACCTTGAACAATACTCTTATATCCCCTAGTGTGTAAGACGCCCAAAGAAATTAGATTCTTCCTAAGCTTAGGTACATTTCTCACATCAGTTAGTATTTTAACAGTTCCATCAAACATCTTAATTCGAATGCTACCAATTCCCACAAATTTACATGATATATCATTTCTCATGTAAACAATTCCATCATCTATTGACTGGTAGGTAATAAACCAGTGTTTATGAAGACACATGTGATTTGAAGCACCCGAATCTAATAACCATTGTTGATCGTGACGTGAACCAATACTAATTGATAAAGCTTCATCGATCATACCTGAACTTTTTGTTGAACCTGTTTCAGTTGTGTTTTCTTCCTTTATTTCTTTTGGAGGGTCGTCTTTGGAGGCTTGTTGTCTCTTCCAACAGTGCTTCTTCAGGTGTCCAGATTTGCCACAAAACCAACACTTAAGCTTTCTCTTTTTTCCCTTCGACTTTGACCGAGAGAAATTCCTCTAACCATGTCCTCTTTCTTTTGGTCTGCCTCTAACCATCATCGCCTCAGATGTAGAGGTTTCTAGATTGGATTTCTTCTTTGTTTCCTTAGACAGTAGTGCTCCAATAATATCATCAAACTCAATACTTTTTTTTTGAACTGAAACTAATAGAAGTAACAAAGTGATCCCATGACGTGGGCAAATAACACAATAATGTAATTGTGTTATCTTCAGAATCGAATTTTACTCCCATGCTAATCATCGAGACTAGAAGAATATTAAATGTATTTAAATAATCATCTATCTACGTACCTTCCTTATTAAACTTTACAAAATTTAATAAAAAATTTAATAAAAAATCATTTTACTAACCTTTCTTTCTATTTAAAAATAAATAAAAAATAAAAAAAAACACCTGTTTAAATCATCCACCTTTTACATATTATATTTAATTAAAATATAATACACCTTGTTAAAAACATCCTCCACTCTTATGTGATTATTTTAAAGGAATATCTTGTGCTTTAATGAAAGGTAAACATTATAACTTCATACCTTTTACCAAATCCAAGCATTCAATCTTATGCCAGGTAGACCAACATTATTTTTGTATTCGGCGCTCCCATCCAGCAGGTAGATCAGCGTAGTTTTTGATAACGCGGATTTTTTACAAGGGCACTACTACATCAGCGCTCCCATCCAACAAGGAACCCAATGCTGATGCCAAAATCAGCGCTCCCACAAGGAAGAGGGAGATCGGTGCTCTCACAAAGCGGATAGCTCAGCGCTTACTCAAAACAACGGCTCTCCTCCTCCACGGTTTTGGCACTGCTCCTCCTCCACGGATCTCCAACGTAGCTTGGACACCACTTGTTGTAATTGCAAATGCAAAAACACAATCACACAGAGATCATAAATACATAGATTTACGTGGTTCACCTAAACGTTGGGCTACGTCCACCAAAGCATCGATTGTCTTATTATTCAAATCATAAAAATTGCAACAACTTACTCACTCTCTCTTTGCCTCTAAAAGCTTCATGAATTTATAGCAATATTTACACAGTTACATGAACTACTGACAATAAATATTACATTCCATTTTAACAAATTTATCTCAACAAATTAACAATATACGAGAAATTTATGAGATATTCCAATAAATAGTTGAACTACCACCATTGTCATTGAGCGAAGCATAAAAATATATATAGTCCCAATATACAACTTGTTCATAATTAAACGTGTCCACAAACATCGCAAAACAAATGCAATCAGTAATCTACCCATAATAACGAACAAGAATCAAAGCAACTCTATCTTGAAAATTTAAATTTCCATTACGAAAGGAGATTTGTTTCCATTCAAGAACATAAGAACATTGTTCTCATATGGAGGAAGATATGTGGTAATAAAGCATGAATGAGGGTTTCTATTCCTCTTCTATTGGTAGGTAATGGAAACTAGAGGTTGATCTTCCTTATTGGTGTTGCTTTATTTGGATGGTGGTTCCATGGTATTGAGCATTGTCCAACAAGTTGCCACCGCAATAAAAACAAAAAACAACGCATTTTAATGCATAGATGTAGGAGCCTCAGTTATCATCATTATTGCTTTATACAAGTGCGGACTGAACAAGTTCTGGAAGAAGGTAAATATGTTTGTCACTACAATATGAGGAGAGATCTGGATAAGATGTTCATGGGGACTCTCTAATCCCACAAGTGGAGTGTGGAGATATATGAATATTCTTGCATGGATGACCTGGGTCGTCCTTGGTTCCTTCAAAAATCCCACAACTGAAGCAGAGAACTATGTTTAAGATGGCTCTTACAGTGGGAGCTTGAAAATGTAAACAATTGTGTTGTTCTTGAACATCTATATGCTGCTTCTGGTAGGTTGAAGATGATTAAAAATGAAAACAATGCTAAAAGACATGAAGCAACTGGGAAGATGTTATTGGATGGAAATCAAGAAAATAGTTGTTGCATTTTATGCAGGGCATAGATCACACCCATAATTACGGAGAATCTATGCCATGTTGGAGAATTTTTTTAACTAAAATAAAGGTGGCAGAGTATGCCCCTTATACAAGTTTGGCACTACATGATGGAAAGGAACAAATTCTTAGAAGGCTGTGAGAAGCTAACAATTGCTTTTGGTCTTTTTAAAACAGCATAAGGACAACCTATCCTGATCATCAAGAACCAGTCTCTGGTGGTTACTGCATTGGCATTATATGAATATTTGTGACTGTCAATGGAACAATTATTGCAGTGGATGTAAACTATTTCCATAATTTCAGTGATGGATCGTGTCCATGGGAGAAGATTAAAGTTGTGATAGTTTGTAAGGCAAGAACTCAACATCCTCCCGTGAGACAACAAGTGTGAAAATATAGCTTGTTGTTTGTTGGCAAGTTCGATTTATTTGCATCAAACAAGTGCCTAGATAACTATGAAATATTTCTTCGTGGAAGATTCTATTACGTTTGAGTATAGGTCATTAGATTTGATGAATTATTGTAGCAGAGGTTGGATGTGAGCCAAGTCAAACATTATTTATGTTTTGCTGTATAAAATGTTTAAGAATGTATCTATAAATAGAACCTTAATCTTTTAACCCGTGGCACCACATTGTCTTTATATAATTCTAAGTCTAGGATGAATGTACCTGAGAAATTGAGTTTACAGTGAAAGTTTGAATCATGTTTCTTCTATCATTATATGATAAATATTATATGATAAATATTGTGTTTATGTTGAATATAGACTTGGATTTTTATGCAAAGATTCAACCTTCACAGCTAGCAAAGATTTTTATTTTGAGCTGCTTAGTCTGAATGCTAGAATTTAAATATGATGGGATTTAAAGCTAATATCAAGTAAATAAACCAAGCCTTCATCCTCCAATCAATTGATTAATAGTGCCACAACCCAAACATGTCAACTCTTTTCTAAAAATATGAGCAGGACTGGGAAAAAATATGACCGTGAAAATAGAAAATGAAGTCTGCATTGAATTTGTTGAAGTGTCATTCATCAAGTAAATTCATATTATTCAGATACATATATGATCCACTCATATTAATGTTAATATGTCACTTATATGCTAAATAAAACAGACATATATGATGGCTATAAGAATGTAAATGCTAAATAAAACAGACATATATGATGGCTATAAGAATGTAAATTCATATTCACCAGGATATATGATCCACCTATATTAATCACCTATATTAATATTGAACACACAAATAAAACATGTGAAAATGGTAACAAAACATATTTTTTTCCATACCATGCCATCATTTTAAAGGAAGATAGAGGACTAACAAATTATTGAAAATATTTATAGTACAACTATTTTAATGCAAGGTACAAATATTTATAGTACACACATATATGATGGCGATAAGAATGTAAATTCATATTCACCAGGATATATGATCCACCTATATTAATATTGAACACACAAATAAAACATGTGAAAATAGTAACAAAACATTTTTTCCGTACCATGCCATCATTTTAAAGGAAGATAGAGGACTAACAAATTATTGAAAATATTTATAGTACAACTATATTAATGCAAGGTACCATCATTTAAAGGAAGATACAGGACTAATAAATTATTGAAAATATTTATACTACAACTCCGTACCATGCCATCATTTTAAAGGAAGATAGAGGACTAACAAATTATTGAAAATATTTATAGTACAACTATATTAATGCAAGGTACCATCATTTAAAGGAAGATACACGACTAATAAATTATTGAAAATATTTATACTACAACTAGATTAATGCAAGGTGCTTCAGATGAAAAATACTAAAACTTAACATGGAATTTTTTTATTGATAAATGATCTGAAATTGGTGTTTCTAATGAAATTTAGTAAACTTATATTATACCTTTTCTGCAATTGTGTATTGTAAATCAGATGAAACACAAAAAAATAAACTTGAGGTGAGTAAATATGTTGTGTTCATTGAATGCTTATTTTGCAAAAGAAATAATATCTTGTGCATTGTAAATCACATGAAACACAAAAAGATGAAGCAATTGTGCATTGTAAGTCAAATGAAACACAAAAAATGAAACTTGAGGTGAGTAAATATGTTGTGTTCATTGAATGTTTATTTTGGAGAGAGTGCATTGATATGAAGGCCTAGTAATTCACAACCGTGAGAAGGATTGAACTAGGAGTATGAAAAAACATCTCATATCAAGGCCTACCATCTTCCTATGTTATAATTAAAAGATAAATTATTTCTAACGTCTATCTTCAAAGGTACATTGTTGTTTGAATTTCAAACTAATCTATATACATCCTAAGACTAAAACCATCATGAATATGAGGGATTCATTTTAGCATAAATATTAAAACACCTAGAACAAGAGAAAAATCACCTTCACAAAGTCTTCAAAAATGTAGGTTACAAAGAAAAAGAGATTGAGAACGCAATAAGGAAAGCCCTGGAAAAAGAAAATAACAAACCTCAACAGAAAAACAACCAAACCCCGAGCCTCACCGCCTACCTCCCTTACATCCAAGGAGTCACTGATAAAATCGCG
>ML789787.1:48731-60796 GCA_009831015.1 Picea engelmannii
TCTTTTGTATTCTAGAATAGACTTCAATTTGATGTATCCAGTTATCTAACTTTTCAGCGTTAACTTCTCCATTATAAAGTGGCAACTCAAATTTTATATCAAGCTTTAATGAAGGAATTTGCGAAGGAGTTTTACCATGCCCACTGGAAAGATGTTTCGAACTGGTAGAAGAAGAAGAAGAAGATGATGATGGAGGATGAGAGGGTGGTGGAGAAGCACCATTCCCTCCATATCTACCTGGAGTCTTGTCACCACCGCCTCCCTTATGCATTGAAGGGTTAGAGCCTTCACCCTATGACATCATGGTCTGTTCCATTATGAATTTCATCATATCTCTCAACTATATTATAGTCTGCCTAAAGTCTTCTTCTTCATTCGGAACACGTTCATGATCCTCTGCATGTGCCATGCTTGGTGAATGTCTCTCTGCAACTTGCGGTGAATGAAACCGCTTCCTCCTTGTCGGATAAGAACTTGGCTCCACAAGTTGACCTTCTCCTCTTGTGAGTTTCAACCTTGTCAGCATCAGAAACAAAACTTGCAAACAATCAAGTCTTCAAAACCATACGCTCTGATACCAACTTGATCTAAAAATTGAAGAAGACTTGAAAAACTTGAATAATTATTGCAATTGAAATGTTATGTGTTTAAATCAACAGGATCAATTTTCAACACATAAATTAAGGATTAATTATGCAAAATACACATAGATAGCAGCATAAATAATGAACATTATCACATAAACACAACAACTTGATAAAGGAGTTCACCCCTCTCCAGGCTACATCTCCTGGTCCAGCTTCCAATGGATCATTATTATTAAATTTCTCAAAGTTCTCAAAAACATGCCTTACAATGCTCAAAATGACAAACCGACTGCTCCAATGGCTTCTCAGCGTCCCAAAACCCCTGTCTGGGCTCTTTCGACACCTCAATCGGTCGAAAAATGAAGAAATTAGTCCTCCTAGAAGTCTCCCTCTTCAAGCTTGCTGTCTCTGGTTCTACAAATCGCACTCTTCCTTAGAAAACCTACCTCACACGCTCATTTAAGCGTAAAAACTCAATCCCGTACACAACCGCGCACCGGTACAAACCATAGGACGGTTAAGGCACCTCCATCCCCTAACCGCCTAGGCACCTGGGCGTATGGCATGTGACCTCGCGCGTTTGATAAAAGTGGTTAAACCCGTTTTAAAACCGTGGAACCAACTATGTAACTCTCGCGCGTTTAAAACACGGTTCATACAATGGTCATATGCGCAACACATAAACTGTGGGCTATCCACGTGCAACATATGCAATATATATAACCATTGCAAAGAACCGCGAGTTATCAAACCACGCACATATATCCAACCGTTCACATAACACAATGTTATAACCTGTGGGCTATAATGTTAAAACCTCGCGCAAATACTCGGGCTTACACCATGGTTATATGTTATTATAAATGACCACGGGCCGGGGCTAAGCCCTGGCCTGACCCCCGCCCATTTACACATTTACATAACTTTAAAAACAATGCATTCGGTTATACACCAAGTCATATGGCATGGGCGCAATGGTCGGATGGTTATACTAAAGTGTTACATAGTTGGGGAGGTCCCGGGATCGAACCCCACGGACTCCCATTACCTTTTACACAACAAATATAACCCAACCAACGAGGTACATGTGGCGCCCATGGATTGGGCCACGTGCCCTCATTCCATTCGTCGTCAATAAGACACATGTCAGCTCCCGATTCACCAGCAGTCAACCAATCACCGTCTACCATGTCACCATCGACACATCATCGTATGAATGGTACAGCCCTGCCACATAACTGTACGGACTTTACGGACAGGTACAGTCAGCATCCCAAAATTTTTGCCTGTTTGGCTTGGGGGATAGATCGCGATAACTCCTTCATATGGACTCTGTTAGTGAAAGTAAATATACCGCCGAAATTAGGAAGACGAGACGGACACAATGACATTGTTTTTATCACATTCTGAGCACTTTGAAATTTGAGCAAAATTTGATCCCCTGATCAGCTTCACAACCGAAAGTTTTCAAAAAAGAATAGTTCACCTATTTTCCTGTCCATTCCTCCTCTGGAATTATACCATCCAAAGACCTTGAAGGTCCTATGTTTATTATGTAAACAAAAGTATCTACAACATCTGTCCAGAACTGTAAGGGAAAACCAGCATGCAATCTCATACTCCTTGCACGCTCCATGATTGTCCTATTCATCCTTTCTGACACACCATTTTCTTATGGTGTTCTTGTAACTGTCTTCTCTCTACAAATCCCATGGTATGAATAGTAATCATCAAACTCCTTGCTGCAATATTCACCTCCATTATCTAATCTGAGACACTTCAAACTTTTTCCTGTCTCATTCTCAACTAAAGCTTTCCATTTCTTAAAAGTATCAAAAACATCATATTTTTGTCGAATGCAATAAACCCAAGTTTTCTAGTTGCATCATCAATAAAAGTAACATAATAATGAGAGCCACAAAGAGATGATACATGAGATGGTCCCCATACGTCTGTATGCACAAGCTATAACCTTTCATTCTTCTTTTCTTTTCCGACTCTGAGAAATCTGACTCTCTTATGTTTTCCATAAACACAATGCTCACAAAATTCCAAATCAATTTGTTTAAGATTTGGAAACAAATTTATTTTTTGAAGTATCTGCATTTCATTCTCACTCATGTGTCCCAGCCTATGATTCCATAGTGTTGTATCCACTCCTATAGAAGCTAAATATATAGAAGAGTCAGTATTACCAGTACATAAATAGAATGTACCTACATTCTCTCCTTTTGTTATCACCAATGATCCTTTGATGACCTTCCATGTCTTATCTGTAAATATGGATGCACAACCTTCACTTTCCAACTTCCCTGTTGAAATTAGATTTTTTATTAAATTTGGAACATGTCTTACCTCTTTCAACAACCATTGGTTTCCATTGCGTTGCTTTATATTTACCTTTCCCATTCCAACAATTTTTCATGGTGCATCATCACCGAAATGAACCTGTCTAAAATCACCTTGAACATAATCTAGAAATTTTTTCCTATGGGGTGTGGCATGAAATGAAGCCCCTGAATACACTACACAAGACTCGGAAATATTATCTATAGAAAGAATCAAAGCATCTTGTAACACATCACATATTACATTTGCTTCCTGATTTCTCTCATGTTGTCCATCTCTTTGTTTCTTTGGAGCTTTGCAGTCTTTCTTCAGATTTCCTTTCTTCCCACAATTCCAACACTCTATCTTTCCAAGTCTGGATTTGGATCTACCCTTCCTATAATTCTTGCGATTCTCTGAGCCCTTTCCTCTATCCTTTTGTCTCCCCCTGTTATCCATGTTGAACTCATTACCTGATGTCTCACCTATGCTTTTTCGTCACATTTCCTCACTAAGGATAACACCAGCAACATCATCAAATTTTAAAGTATTTGAACCAGAGATAAAGTTACTTACAACCATGACCAGGTCGTTCCAGCTTTCTGACAATGAGCACAAGATTATAAGAGTCCTAACCTCATCATCAAAGTCCACTTTTACAGAAATTAGTTGATTAGTAACCGTATTAAATTCATTTAAATGACTTGCAATAGACCCACCTTCTAACATTTTCATATTAAATAATCTCTTCAATAGAAATACCTTATTAGACGTCGAGGGTTTTTCATACAGTTTAGCCAACGCATCCATCAGATCCTTCGTTGTCTTTTCTTTTGAAATATTGAAAGCCATTGACGCTGCCAAGATCAGTCGTATCATTCCTAAAGCCTTTCTGTCAAGAATCTCCCATTCTTCGTCCTTCATGGCCATCGACTTCTTTGCTACTCCACCCAATGGTAGAAATAGATCCTTCTGATATAAATAATCTTCCATATGCATCTTCCATAACTAGTAGTTTTGGCCATTAAATTTATCGAACCTAAACTTTCCATCTTCTGACATTACTCCCACTCGAACCAAGAACCCTCTTTTCCTGCGAGTTACCTTTCCCTCTGATGCCAGTTGTTAGAAAAACAGGGTTGTGGAGAAATAAAATAAAACAAATGCGGAAAAAAAAAGAATATACATAATACAATAGAGATACAGATTTACGTGGTTCACCCAGTGTGGGCTACATCCACTAGAGAAATTTCCAGGTCCATCCTTTATTATTATCCATCATATGAAGGGATACAACCTACAACAAACTCGTTGTAACTTCCTCTTCTTTCTCTCACAGTATCTCATCTCAGAATACAATATTCGCTATGTTTCATAGATGCAATACATTTCCCTGATAACAAAGGGTTTCCTTCTAGGGAAAAAAACCCTAACATAATTTATATCGTTAGATCTTCGACCTTATAATGAACAATCCAGATTTACAATGAAATTACAATATACATTTGCAAGGCAATTTTTGTTTCAGGGGCTTCGCCCCAAACCCCGTAGAGGAGGTACCCCCCCTTTGAACTCCACCACGTGGAAGAGTGTACATACTTCTAGGGTGTAAAGTCTTCATGGGGTATAAACACGACTGAAAGCAAGGACCTATGAATCAAGAAAATAATCATGCTCCACAACCAACAAAATGAAAAGGTATGTTATTCTATATATTTTGAGGACTGTATCTTGAGGGCCATGGTATATTCTTAAGGCATATCTTGGAGGTTATGGTACATGGTTTATGGCATATATTTTGTTACATGGTTGAATCATACCATAAATGATATGGAATATTTTTAAGGCACATATTTTGCTACATGGTTAAGGCATATCATGAATGACAGGGAAAATGTTTGAAGCATATCCTTGATACATATTTTGGCATGGTTTATGGATGTTATGGATTATGCTTGAGGCATATCCTTGGTACATGGTTTGAAGAATAACAAGGATGTTATGGTAAATTCTTGAGGCATATCTTTGGTACATGGTTCATGGATGTCTTTGCATATTCTAGTGGCATATCTTGGAAGTGTTGGTACATGGTTTTATGCATATCTTGATGACATTGTGCATATGTTTTGAGGTATTTTCATGGTGATATTGGCATATGATATATGTGAATGGATCTAGTTTGGTGATGGTAATATATCGGTGAGAGTGATAGGTTTATCATCAGTGACAGTGACATGTTGATTATCAATGACAATGATAGGTTGATTGTCAGTGACATGTTGATTATCAATGAAACTAACAGGTTGATTATTTGTGATAGTTTTAGTGATAGGTTGAGTCTCCATTCATATTTTAGGGAGGTGGGAAGGGGAAAGGAAAGGGGGTTGTAGCCTCCTTCCATTTGGAGATGGATAATATAGGGAGTCGTAGCTTCCTTCATGTTGGATCCTGTAAATTAGGGCGTTGGAGCTAGAGAATACAGCGAGTTGTAGCTTCCTTTGGGTTAGAGCCTGTAAACTAGGGTTTGTAGCTAGAAAATATAGGGAGTTGTAGCTTCCTTCAGGTTGGATCCTGTAAACATGGAGTTGGTTCCTCCTTCCAGTTGGTACTAGAAAATTTTGGAAGTTGGTGCTTCCTATGAATGCAATCTTCTAATATATAAGAAATCATTATGTGTTTTTCTCCCATTTAGGTTTCCATGTAAAAATATCTCGTGCATTGTGTATGATGTGATGCATTGTTGAATGGTACTATTTATGTTTATATGTTTATGATATGTTAAATGCAATAATAAGTAAATAGAATCATTGATAAGTTAATGTTGTGATTACATGTTCTAGTTAAAAGTGGTAAAAATTTCTCAATATTGATTCACCCTCACTCTCAGTATGAGTGCATATTCCAAAAATTGGTATCAGAGAAGTTCCTTCAAAAACAATCTAACCACTGGAAGGTAGATCATGGAGTACATAGATAATGGAACACTATTATTTGATGGTCAGGACTATGATATATGGATCTCAATAATGAAAGTATGTGTATATGCACATGGGTATGATGTTTCGAAATCAATTGTTACAAGATACACTGCTTCGAAGAAACCTTTGAACACTGCAACCAAGAAGGAATTAAGAAGGAACAAAAAAAAACAATGGATGCCATCCTTGACACATTATTTGATTTGGTAAAAGTTAAAGTGGGACAATGTTCATCATCCAAATAGATTTGGGATAAGCTACATAATCTCTACTTTCAGGAATATCCTCGTATCACTAATCCAAACATGTTGATCAAGCTAAAGAAGATGTTGAGATAGAACAAGAATAAAGAATATCATTATGCGAAATGGATTAAAAAGAAGAAGAAGAAGGTGAAGTAGATATTGAATCATAACTAATCAATGTCTCGTAAAAAGAGAAAGGAAGAAAAAAAAGTACCTCAAGGAAGAATTGATAAAGCTAAAGGAAAATTTTGAAGAAGTCCAACAAATTATCATAAATCTAAAGTTTCAACTCGAAGAAGCCAAAATAATTGAAGAAACTCTCAAAAATAAGTTTAAAGAAAAGTAGTGTTTGGAAGTTGAAATAGTATCACTAAGAAAGGAAGAAAAGAAGAGAGAAAGTACTTCATCAAGTCATCTTAAGTAAAACTCCCAGGACTTAAAAATGATTGGAGAAAAATTTAGTCAACAAGAAAGAAGACTTGGAGAATAAATCATATCCTTGAAAACCCAACTTTGAGAAGCAAAGAGAATGGAATAACTAATGAAGATATAAATGATGAAGAAACAAGAAGATTTTTAGAATCTTGAAGAAGAAATCATCTCATTGAGGGTTGAATTTGACAAGCTCAACAAGAACTTGAAGATGTCTCAAGTACTAGAAGATATTCTAAGTTGTCAAAGGTCACTATATGATAAAGAAAGTTTTGGATACATCGGTGAAGCCTCATGCAAAGAAGATGTAAATTCTTATTCCAGCAAGAGCATTAAAGAAAGAGGAAGCTCCACACTGATAATAAAAAATGTTGAAGAGAAATGTTACAGGTTGTTGGAAAGAAATAATAAAGAGAAGGATAAGAGTTATGCATGTTACACATCAAAATGTCACACTTGAGTTTCACACCCTAAGTGTCGCAAAGTGAGATATGAACCTTTTTAAGTGGCGCATGCACTGTCGCAAAGTGAGATATGCACCTTTTTAAGTGTTGCATGCATTTTCGCAAGTGTTGCATGCATCGTACCTAGTGTCGAATTCACTTTCTTAAGTGTCACAACCCCTTGGCACCATGAAAATAATTGTCACAATCCCTAAGTCATGTTGGAAGAAGAAGCCCCACCATTTGACAGTCGAAACATACCTTTTCCTTGGCAATTTTGCTAATTTTTTAGCATCTTAGAATAATGGTGCTCCCTTAACCATATTAGGGGAGGGGGGGCACTTCTCCTATAGCCTTGTTAAGGGGAATTCATGTCACTCTATCTATTACTAGTGGGGGCGCCAGTCTTGTTATATAGAAATGGGAGATTCTCCACCTTTTCCTAAGGGCCAGATCTTGATGGATGAGGTTTGTTGTAGTCGAATCCTACCCTATGGGCTCTATCCTAAGATATAATCCCAACTTAAGGAGCCATGTCATCAACCATATCCTTCATTTTTTCATGTTGTTTGTGCCTCTCAATCCTATATATTGAAGGTATTTCCAAGTTGAATGATCTAGGTGGATATTAGTGGCCACCCACCTATTCCAGCAAGCTCCTCTTGTTCATTTTTAGTTCAACACATTCTTATGTACTTCTTTGTAATTCTGGGTTATATACTTCTAGGGATATATGAATCCCTACACATATTCCAAGTGGATACTAGTGGCCTCTCACCTAATCCAACTGGATTATTTTGTATGTTTTCATGTAATCACATCTTGTTGTACTTCCAGGGCCATTTTGGATTCCTAAATAATGTTTTTTGTCTAGACACAATCAAATTGTGGGCGAAGTCAAAGTCTAGAAGCATAATGTGTAGTTATTAGAAATACCTTTCCAATGGGATATCACGTTCCTAAAATGGAGGTTGTATCAAAAAGTTACGACCCCGAGAAGTTGAGGTACCAACTTACCCATATGGGCCGACATGAATTTTGGCATTTCACCTCATAGGGTTAGGTTTTTGGATGTCTATGGTTTTGGAATTCATAAGTGATATCAAAAAGGCCTCTAGAGACTCATTGTAGTCATTCTACTCAGAAGGATGCACGTAGCAGCCACATCTCATCTCAAAGTTAACTACAACGATTTGAGAAAGTGTTTCAGTTCTGCAGTTTTTAGTTTCAACCTATTTCATCTATTCAATAGAAGATATTGTTCACTGGATATCCATATTATTCTTCATATCTTTGTGTTTATTGTATTCAGTTTTTTAATAAGTTCATTCCGCTGCTAAATCTGGATCAATGGTATCAGAGCAGTTTGATCTTCATTTATTTTTCTTCATGCATGTCCCCGACAAAATTTGGGTACAAGAAGTTGGGACTTGAACCAATCGAGGCATTGCAATATTGGTCACGTTGAGCCTGAAAAAAAATCACGGGGGATGAAAATAAATATGATGGAGCTGGAGATCCTATCAAAATGTTTCTCAAGGAATCCATCACGCAACAAAGGAATGAAATGATGGACAACTTTGCACGGATCCTTCGACGACTGCCCACAAGAGAAGGATCTTCATCAGGAGGCAATGCAATCCCTTTCAAGGTATAGGTAAATTTTGATATTCCATTTTTTGAAGGATTGATAGATGCAGAAGTTGTATATAAATAGTTGAATCTGCTTGAAGGGAATTTTTCTGTCCTCAATTTTTCTGATAGGGAAAAGATTACTTTTTCACTCCTCAAGGTCATCCCCCATGATAAGGACTGGTGGGATACTTACTTTGAGAAAAGGGACGTAGATGAATCTGAAATATTTTTGGTGGCCCCTACATGGAATTCCTTCTCAGATTCCATTAAATAACAATACTACCCTATTGGAAGCTACGAGCACCAGTACACCAGATGGACCATCCTATGTCAAGAAAGGGGCTAGACAGTACCAGATTTCACCAATATTTTCCATACCCTGTGCACCAAATTGGGTATCAAATACTCTTAGTGACATCTGGTGCTCAAATACCACGGTTGTTTTCATATATACATTCAAACATAAATGGTTTTTTTGGACATCGTCTCATTGGGCACGACTTATAGATACATTGTCAAGATCAAGTAGAACTTTAAGAAGAAGAGGCAAGAGTTTGGATCTGAAAAGTCCTCACAGACGAAGAAGGGAAAAGGCAGCCCTAACCCACACAGCAAGGGACCGAGTCAAGATTGCCACTCTCAAGAAAACCAGTTCAAGCCACAACACAATAAGGGAAATGAGAAGATAAAGAAGGACATGGTAAAATGGTGTGGGTACCATCAAATTCCTCAGTACAACATTGAAGAATGCATCTCCAAGAAGTCACTCGGGGTTGAGATGAAGGCCTTTGAGTCATAGGACGATTCTGATTCCAAATCAAATCCTAAATGAGGGAAGAAGATTATCGATGTTGAACCCAGTGCCACTGTTGTTACCACCAAAGTCTATCCAAGCGAACCAGAAGAACCAGAGGAAGGGGAATGCCTCTTTAACTCACATATGTGGGTAAAGGGGGCTCTGCTTCATTTCATTGTCGATAGCGGCAGTTAGAAGAACCTGATTTCAACATAGGTTGTCAAGCGGCTATACCTTCCAATGACACCGCACTCGCAACCATACATAGTGTTGTTTTCCCTACGATGTCCAAGCTTTCAAAGATGAGGTATTGTGTGATATTTATCCCCTTGAATTTTGTGATGTTCTTTTAGGACAACCATATTTGTGGAAGCATCGTGATGTGTATGAGTCTACACCTCATAGTGTTATTATTACTTTGGGTAGACAATTGTATAGGATACCATAGGTAACGTCGCCTACCGATATTTCTTTAATCTCTACTAAGAAATGCAGTAAGGTCATTTCACAAACCGAGAAATTTGTCTTCTTTGTGATTTGTGCTCACAATAAGAACAAGATCACCACCACATTTGTGGCCTCTACACAGAGCCTCTCTTTGCAGAAAAAGCAAGTGGATGGGATCCTGGAAGAATACAGAGACATCTTCTCCTCATCCATTGGGGTACCGATGTACTACCAAGTCAAGCATCCAATCAATCCAACCCCTGGTGCACCTCAATCTAATGGACTAGTCTATCATCATTTGTTGATGGAAAATGATGAAATTGGGCGTCAGATCTAAGAGATTCTTCAAAAGGGGCACATGAAACCCAAATCCTCTCCTTGCGGAAGCCCGATTTCATTGGTGTAGAAGAAGGATGGGACTTGGTGACTCTACATTGATGACAAAGACTTAAACAAAATCAAAGTTATGAACCAGTACCCAATTCCCAGGATTGTTGAACTTCTTGACCAAATCAAGGGGGGAAATTTCTTCAACATGATTGACCTAAAGTCTGGCTACCACCAGGATCCCATTGAACCAACTGATGTATGGAAGACAACATTAAAATATAAATAAGGTCTCTTCGAATGGCGGGTCATGCCCTTTGGCTTAACAAATGAACCAACCACTTTCATGAAGTTGATGGATGATGTATTGAGACCCTTCACCAACTCTTTTGTGGTGGTATATTTGGATGACATCCTCATATTCAACAAAACTTGGGAGGAGAACATGTAGCATATTCAACATGTTTTGAGCACTCTATGATAGCACAAGCTATACACCAACTTGGAAAAATTCTCTTTTGGCATGAACATGGTCCAATACTTGGGCTAAATTGTTGATGAGAATGGGGTACATGTTGATCTGACTAAGATTCAATTCATTCGTGACTGTCCAGCCCCAACCACACTAAGGGAGCTTCATATCTTCTTAGCACTGGCCAACTTCTACCTTCAAATATAAATAAGGTGTCTTCAAATGGATGGTCATGCCCTTTGGCTTAACAAATGCACCAACCACTTTCATGAGGTTAATGGATGATGTATTGAGACCCTTCACCAACTCTTTTGTGGTGGTATATTTGGATGACATCCTCATCTTCAAAAGAACTTGGGAGGAGCACATGGGGCATATTCAACAGGTTTTGAGCACTTTCTGACAACACAAGCTATATTCCAACTTCGAAAAATGATCTTTTGGCATGAACAAGGTCCAATACTTGGCTACATTGTTGATGAGCATGTGGTACATGTTGATCTAGCTAAGATCCAATTCATCTGTGACTGGCCATCCCTGACCACACTAACTGACCTTTGGAGCTTCTTGGGACTAGCCAACTTCTACATACAGTTCGTGTTGGGATTCTCCCATATTGTATGGGCCCTTAGCTAGGTGACCAAGGGCGATGACAAGGAAAATTTTGTGTGGGGGACATAACAACAACAAGAATTCTATGATCTCAAGCATCGCTGCACTCAGATCTATACTATCCTTTCTTGATCTACAATAACCGTTTGAGATTGAGACTGAAGCATATGACTATGTTATAGCCACATTTCTCACTCAACAAGGTCATCCCGTGGAATATCATAATGAGACACTCTCAGACACTATCCGGAAATACCCCACCTATGACAAGGAAATGTATTCCATTGTACAATCCTATTGTCAATGGAAATATTACATTCTAGGAAAGGAGATGATCATCCACACTGATCACAAGACTCTGTAATTTATACAAACACAGGGGAAATTAAAAAACAACCTCCATCAGAAGTGATCCACCTACCTACAGTAGTTCCATCTCAACATAAAGTATAAGACAAGGATATCAAATTGTGTCACTAACTACCTCAGTAGAACTCATGTGGCTCCAGTCACCATTGTTCTCCATTCTTGTGGACATGAGGCATCTGAGTGGCCCCAACTTTATCATCAATATTAGGACTTTTCCACCACCTATAAGCTCTTCGGTACATGCGCGACTGTCACCGGTTTTCAACTTTGGGACGAACTATTATGCCATCTGGTCCATCTCTGTGTTCCTACAAGTGAGCATAAAAATATGATTTGAGAATCCCACTGTAGTCAGATGGCAGGCCATTTTGGCATGGAGAAAATTGTGGCCATT
>ML789787.1:60819-81157 GCA_009831015.1 Picea engelmannii
AAAAAAAAAAAAAAAAAAAAAAAAAAATTGGCCAAAACTTCGACAGGACGTCAACAAGTATATCATATATTTCATTGCTTGTTCCATTTATAGGACAACCATAAAGAAGAAAGGATTATAAACCCCTCTTACTACTCCCTAGAATCCTTGGGAATCCATCTCAATTGATTACATGTATGGCCTTTCGTTCACCAAGAAAGGAAATGACTGTGTATTTGTGGTTGTTGATTGATTTTCGAAGATGGCCATCCTCACAGCTTGCAAGAAGAATATCACAGTGACAGATACTTCCAACATATTCTTCGAACAAGTATGGGTCCATTTTGGGATATCATGGACCATCATCTCTGATCGAGACAACAAGTTCCTCAATACATTTGGTCGAGTATCTGGTCACTATTGGACAACAAGCTCACTAAATCCATGACTTTCCACCCCCAAACAGACATCCAAACTGAGGTTATCAATCGAATTATTGTGCACATACTGCACATGTACAACTCTAATCATCCATGTACATGGGATGAGAGTCTCCCATATGTTCAACACAATTACAACATGGCTTTCCATACCTCCACCGACCATAACCCATTTCAGGTGGGGTTGGGATTCCAGCCCTTGGGTCACATTAATGTTTCACTACCTATTTCAACCAAACAGACAGACTCTTCCAATGTTTAGTCTGAGACTGACAAATCCACCATATTCATTGAGCGGATTCAACACATCTACCAACAGGTCTAGCAGATTTTGCATAAATCCAATGCTAAGTACAAGCAGTGTCATGATCAACACAGGGTACCACACTAGTTTAAGGTTGGTGAAAAAGTTTGGTTACATTTGTAGAAGGAGTGTCTCACAGGGACCATCAGAAGCTCTATCCACTTCACTATGGGCCTTACACTATCACAAAGGTTGTGGGTAGCAATTCTTTTGAGCTCAACACTCCACCCTTCTTGGGCCTTCACCCAATGTTCAATGTGGACCTCCTTCGGCCATATTTTCCACCATTATTGGATACCTCAGAGATCGAAGAACATCTGACACCAACATAGCTCAACCCTGACTGCTTGGAAAAAGCATCCACTTATCACATAGTGGACACACAGGTCAAGGGCACTCGCTAGCAGAGGATCCATATTTATCGGGTTGTCAAGGAAAGGTATCTCCTATACCAAGGAAAGTGGCTCACCCGCGGCCAAATCCAACAGAATTTTCCTCACCCAATGGGGGATATCAATGCAATAGATACCATTGCTTCCCAAGGGGTGAGGATTGATCCATGTGGATATTGGTGGCCACCCAACTATTCCAACTGGCTCCTCTTGTTCGTTTTTAGTTAAACATGTTCTTTTGTACTTATTTGTAATTGTGGGTTCTACACTTCTAAGGTTGTATGAATCCCTACACATATTCCAGGTGGATACTGGTGGCCTCTTACCTAATCCAAGTATCTTATTTTGTGTGTTTTCATCTCAGCACATCTTGTTGTACTTCTAGGGACATTTTGGAGCCCTAAAAAATGTTTTTTTCGCTCGCCACAGTCAAATTATAGATGTAGTCAGAGTTTGACAGTGTAATGTGTATTTTTCTTAAAGACCCTTATAACGGGCTATCATGTGGCAAAAAAAGAGGTCGTACAAAAATGTTATGACCCCGAGAAGTTGAGGTACCAACTTACCCATAGGGCCCCACATGACTTTTGGCATTTCACCTCCTAGGGTTAGGTTTTTTTATGTCTAGAGTTTTGGAATTCATGAGTAATATCGAAAAGGCCTCTGGAGCCTCATTGTAATCATTATGCTCAGATAGTTTCATGTAGCAACAACATATCTTCTAAGAGACAACTACCACCATTCGAGCAAGTGTATCAGTTCTACAGTTTTACAATTTCATCCTATTTCATTTATTCAATAGAAGATATTTTTCACTGGATATCTATGTTATTCTTCATATCTATCTGTTTATTGTATTCAGTCTGTTAATAAGTTGATTCCTCTCCTAAATCTAGATCAGTGAAGAGGGGAACAATAGAGGTATTGTCAGGTTCATGTTTTGATTGTTTTATTACGATGATCCAATCCTTTTTGCATCAATATTACATATGTTATGCTTCATATTAGCCATTTTTGAAGGATTCTCAAAGATTTATATATCAATTCACCATGAATTCACATCAGGTATGTATAATTGATGTTTTTATAATGGTTTGTGATCAATCTAGTTCATTTTGATGTTTATAAAGATCTAATGCATGGTTTGTTTACAATAGGGAAAAATCGCAGTCTGATAGTCCATTTGATACCTCCTCCGACACTTTGTTCAACACTTGATCCGACACGTGATACGACACTTAGAGCGCATTGGAGTTGGTTGTTGGTACATTGGCCCCATGTGGTGGAAGAATCGATGATCTGGGTTTTGTGCCCCCTCGTGGCCTCCAACCACAGAGCTCAACACACCTATGATTGGGCAGTTGTGGTGATCCTTGAGTGGCTCACTAAATTTCAAGAAGATGTTGTTGTTAAAACTCATTTAATGAGTTTGTTGTTTTTAGAGTAGTTCGACCCTTCTAATGGTCGACCTCTCATGCTGTAAATCCTCTATAAATACCACTACCTGTGGCATGACTAAAGACAAAAAATTTAATGACAATTTTTATTGTTTAATACAAACATTATCTGCAACTTTGTTTCAAACTCTATTTTTATGATTAATGACAACATTGCATTGAGTTAAGCACCTACATTTTCTTGTTGGAGTGTAGCCACAACCTACTAGGGGGGCCACCGGTGGTTTGGGTGACTGTTTATATTAGTAGATATTGTGTGCTCATCTAGTTTCTTATTTAGAATTTGTAATTGTTTCTTTAGTGCATGTATTTCTCAATTTTAATTGTTATGTATATGTCAATTATAATTTGTTTTTCCTTAATTACAGATTGCTTGTAGGAGTTGATTAATTATAGTATTTTTTTTTTCCTTCTTAGCTATGAATCATCCTGCAGGATACTCACTTAGATAGTTTTATTGAAGTCTTGATTAAATTACTTTAGTTTAGATTGGTGCTTTTGACAGAGCATTAGTTTAAGATTGGCTTATGTGTAGCTTTGACATATTAGTTGTTTTAAGATTTGATAGTTTTAACTTAGATAGGTTTTTCAATTATTCTATGTAGGTCTATTTTGTTTATTGATTTTGATTTAGCATGATAGGATAGAGATATATTTTGAATTATGATTTTTAATAGCATTTTGGTTAATTTGGAGGTATGATTTTTAATGATAGAATTAGTTCAGTTTAGATCATGAATCTCAGTTATGGATTTGAGTTGTAATTTCAAGTTGGCATTAATCAAGAATTAGAAGTTTGCACAGAGTGAATTTGAATCAAGATTTTCAATTATGAGTTTGTAGATTTTCTTGAATTAGTTTTGAGTTTGTAGATTTCTATACGGAGTATTTTCAATGTTATTTTAGTTACGAATTAAAATTAGAATTTCTAATTAGTGTTAGTTATGGGTTTGTGGATTTGCTTGAATTAATGTTTATTCTTTGTAGGATAGAAATAGTTGTGTTTCTTTAAGAATAGAGTTCACTTGTCAAAGATAGTTTTTATAGAGTAATTGTTTGTTTGCTTGTTCATTCAGAGATAGATAGATTAGTTGCTTACTTGCTTATTAAAATTAGTTTTGCATGATTAAAACTAGTTTTATATGGGTAAAATTATTTTGAAGTAGGGAAACTAATTTTTTTTTACATGGTGCATTTTTCCCTAAATCCCTAATGTATAGTTTTCATATGTATATTATTATTATTTTCCCATATCTTTTTGAAATAGGATACAATTTGTCTTTTTTCATTGTGTGTGTATATATATATATATATATATTATCCTATTTCATTTTTCTTTTTTTCCCTAGGTCCTATATTGTACTTCATGAATATGTTTTCCTATTTTATTCTATTGTTTTATTCCTTTTCTTATTTATCCTATTTTTTCGTTTTTATTTAATTTCATTTAATTTCCATTAATTCTCGAAATCCCATCCTCCCCTCCCTGAATATACCCCATAAATTTATTGTATTATAATACCATAACAATACTTAGGCTATTAAAGGATTTGCGTAAGCCTGAAGATCGACCACCTTAGTATTGGCCAAAATTTCTACGCGAGCCATAAGACCTTTTCCTCCTCTATTTCCTTACACAAACCAAGTAAAGGGGCCAAAAAATTATAAACCATTCAAAATCAATTTACCTCATGCATGTGGGATAATCTTCTAGGAATGAAGACCAATGGTTTAGATTCTCCCATGAGCGGATTAATGGAAATTGAGTGTCAAACTTCAATCATCCATATCTTGATCTACAAAAGTCCAAATCAGGCCCAAGATACCTCATTGGAACTTGGAAAAGTATTGAGCAATAGAATGCATTAGAGAAGAATTCCAAGCTATACCATTGACAAAAAATCCTAGAAAATTCAAAAAAACAGAGGGTCATGAATTTAATGGGAAATAGACTATGCAATGTTCAAACAGACATATATTGAGATCTCAAAGACGAAATCAAGCCCATGATAGCTCAATGGAATGATAATATAGAACATAACATGACGAAAAATCTGGTATTAATAGGATGATGGTGGAAATTCACAAAAAAATCATAGAACATAAGAGGTTCGAATTCTATTAAAGAATAGACAGTGAAATTATTAGGCAGCCATAACTAGAGTTTTAGGAGGTGAAATCAGACCTGGAAGAGCACTCTGGAAAGCTAAAGAAGAGGAGAAGAATATGGAAGAATTTAATTCACCAGAATGACACCAAAAATTCCCAGAAAAATTCAAAGAATAGAGGAATATGAAAACGAGCATAATTAATGGTATTTTAATAAATATCACTCATGAACAATGTATGTAACAATATTGAATACTCAGGAGTCTCTTCAATGTTTTTTTTATAACAACTGCATATCTATTTATGGAATTATAATATAAATTGGAAGTGTATTTAAAAACAAAACCAAGGAAGAAGAAATGAGAAGTTGTAACTAAACAAAAAAAGAACATAGGAACTGAGGAGTCTCTATTGTTCTATAAAAGTGATCCAAGTGGATATCAGTGGCCACACACCTATTCCACTGGCTCAAAATAGAGTTTTCCACCTCATCAGTTTTTCGAGACCCAAACTTCTAGGGACGTTTTGAGGCCCTAAACGATGTTTTTCGAGGATTTTGGGCCTAGGCGTTTTCCTAATGCACTATCTGGGGCCAATATAAATGTGTTATTTTTGTCTAGACCTTTATAACGGTGTATCGAGCACCCAAAACAGATATCGTATGCAAAATTTACGCCCCAGGAAGTTGACGTATCAACTACCGCCATCGGGGCTGACAAACCTTTTTTATTTTCAGCTTACGGGGTTAGGGTTTTGGATTTTCCTTGTGTTAAAAAGGATTATAGATCCTCATTGTAACAATCATTTTCTTGTGAATGTGACTATCCTTCACATCTCTTCTCAAAGATAACCTTCCATAATTCTAGCGAGTCTTTCACTCTGTAATTTTACATTTCTGTACATTTCACTCATTAATAGAAATTATGTATTTGTGTATATATGTGCCTCTTGTTATATAAATCTAATATATATTTGTTATATTATTGGATATATGATATATATTTGTACATTTATTTATTATATGTTCGCTCTCACTTCACGACGAAAATAATTTGGATCAGTGGTATCAGAGGAGGTTGTTCTTGATCGTTTTTCAGTGCATGTCCCCGACAAGGTCCGAGTATAACAAGTTGGGTCTCGAGATTTTCTCTCTTGAGGAAAATTTCTCTTGCATGCCTAAGAAATCCTCCATTCCAGAAGAAAATAAAAATGATGGAGCAGAAGATTCTATTAATCTATTGCTTGAGTAAGCTCTCACGCGACAGAGGGACAAAATGATGGAGAATTGTTTGCACACCCTTCAACGCATGTCGATAACAACATGAACGTCTTCATCAAGCGGGAACTTTGGAAGAACCTCTCCTTCCAAGGTACAAGTTAATTTTGATATTCTTGTTTTTCATTGCATGTCCCCAACGAGGTCCAAGTATAACAAGTTGGGTCTCGATCTTTTCTCTCTTGAGGACAATTTATCATGCACACCCAAGAAACCCTCCATGGCAGAAGAAAAGAAAAATGATGGAACAGAAGATTCTATTAATTTGTTGCTTGAGCAAGATCTCATGCAGTAGAGGGACAAAATGATGGAGAATGTTTTCCACATCCTTCAATGCATATCAATAACAACATGCATGTCTTGATCAAGCGACCACTTTGGAAGCACCTCTCCTTTCAAGGTACAAATTAATTTTGATATTCCCGTATTTGAAGGTCAGATAGATGCAGATTCCCTAGAAAAATGGTTAAATATGATAGAAGGTTATTTCTTTGTTCACAATTTTTCTGATAGGGAAAAGATCACCTTTTCACTCCTTAAGGCTCTCCCCCATGTTAAACATTGGTGGGAAACTTACTAGGAGAAAATTTCCACGGAGGAGTCTAGTATATATGGGGTTGAGCCCGCTTGGGGTTTTTTTGTGGATGCAGTAAAGGAATAATATTAGACTGTTGGTAACTATGAAGACCAATACATGAGATGGAACACACTATGAAAAGAGAGGGGCCAAACTGTATTGGAGTTCACAACATTGGGTGGCCTCCCCAGGGACGAGATCTTCATGTTAGCCAATAGTTTTGATTGTCATACGACATCCAACCCTTCAAGGATGAGGTATTATGTGATGTGTCCCCATTGGATGATGTGTCCCCATTGGATGTCTGTGATGTCCTTTTGGGCCAGCCATATATGTATAAGTGTCATGTTATTTATGAGTCTCGACCTTGTAGTGTCATTTGTAATCTGGGCTGGGGTCATCTCTACAAGATACCAGAGGTAGTTCCAACTACTGTCCCACCTAAATAGTGCTACAAGGTAGTACCTTATACTATAAGATTCAACTTCTTCAAAATTTGTAAAAAAGGTGACATAAAGACACTACAACCACTACATCCTCAATCCAAGCACCTTCATCCAATAGAATTAGGTAGACAAGATTGAAGAAACAAGAAAATATTCATTCTTCACATAGTCATATCATCAGGTTCTCAACATGCTCCCACAAACCAAGCAACACAACTTCTCCAGCAAGGCAAGCAACTCACCAAGGTTCAGATTCAACAACCATTTCCCCTCTCCCCGGGGAACTCAATGCAATGGAGACTATTGCTTCCTAAGAAGCGAGGATTGATCCATGTGGATATCAGTGGCCACTGGCCATGAACTTATTCCACTGGATCAAAATAGAGTTTTCCACCTCCACATTTTTTCGGGTCCCAAACTTCTGGGGCGGTTTTGAGGCCCTAAACAACATTTTTTGTGGATTTCGAGCTTTGGAAAATGCATAACATATTGTCTTGGGCCATTTGGAATGTGTTATTATCGGCTAGACATTTCAAACGGTGTATCAAGTGCCCCAAACAGAGATAGTATGCTAAATTTATGCCTTTGGGAACTTGACGTATCAACTACCCCCATCAGGGCCCAAAAACATTTTTGATTTTCATCTTCTAGAGTTAGGGTTTTGGATTTTCCTTATGTTAAAAATGTCTTTAGAGAATCAATGTAACAATCATCTTCTTAGAAAATTTGAGTAGCCGTCAGATCTCTTCGTAGAGATAAGCTTCCACCATTCTAGCAAGTCTTTCACTCTGTAATTTTAGAGTTTTGTACATTTCACTCATTAATAGAAATTATGTATTAATGTATATTTGTTCCTCTTGTTGTATACATCTGATATATCCTTGTTATATTATTGGATATTTGATATATATTTGTACAATTTTTTTATTATATATTCGCTCTCATTTTGTGTTGAAAATAATCTGGATCAGTGGTATCAGAGTAGGATGCTCTAGATTATTTTTCAGTGCATGTCCCCAATGAGGTCCAAGTATAGAAATTTGGGTCTTGAGCTTGTCTCTCTTAAGGAAAATTTCTCTCACATGCCCAAGAAACCCTCCATCGTGGAAGAAAAAAAAATGATGAAGAAAAAGATTTTATTAATTTTTTTCTTGAGCAAGCTCTCACGCAATAGAGGTACGAAATGATGGAGAATGTTTCCCTCATATGTCAAAATTTTTCGATAAAATCAACCATGTATTCATCAAGAAGCCACATTGGAAAAACCTTCTCCTTTCCAAGTACACATTAATTATGATATTCCCGTATTTGAAGTTCAGATAGATGTGAATGCCCTAAAAAATGGTTAAATTACTCGAAGGTTATTTATTTGTTCACAATTTTTTCGACAGGGAAAAGATCACCTTTGGACTCCTTAAGGCTCTCCCCCATGTCAAACATTGGTGGGAAACTTACTGGGAGAAAAGTTCCACGAAGGAGTATGGACTATATGGGGTCGATCCCACTTGGGATTTTCTTGTGGATGCGATCAAGGAACAATATTACCCTGTTGGTAACTATGACGACCAATAAATGATATAGAGAAAACTATAGAAATAGAGGGGCTAATCAATGTCATGGATCATGAATAATTTCCATACCTTACACACCAAGATGGGTATCAAAGACTTTGAGTGGCATCTGGTTCTTAAATACCGCGGGGATATTCATAGGTACATCCAAATCAAAATAGATTTCCTGGACATCTCATTATTGGGAGCTACCTATTGGTATCCTGTCAAAATCAAGCAGAAATCTAGGCACCAAAACAAACAGGGGTTCGGGTCTGCAAATCTGCAACAAGTAATTTATGATAAATATGTCCCTAACAAAAAACCTTTTGAAAACCCATCCAAGACACAGGAATAGAAGGGTAACAAAAAGACAAAGAAGGAAACCAGAAAGTGATGTGATTTCCGAAAAATCCCCTCGAACAAAACTGATGAATGTTGCTCAAAATAATCTTTGGTGGCAGATATCAAAGGAAAGGAGCTGAACCATAATTCAAAATATGATTAATAAAATAATGGAAGAATACATATCATCGATGCAGACCCCACTTCTATTGTCGTGACTGAAACAATTCAACTAAAAAAACCAGCAGATCCTGAAGAGGGGGGGCACCTTTTTCATTCACAAATGTGGGTGAAGGGAACCCCACTGCATTTTATCATTGATAGCGGAATACAAAAGAAAATCATCTCAGCAGATCTTGTCAAGTAGTTGGGATTGTTGACAACACCACACCCCCAGCCATAAAACGTCGAGTGGCTTCGCCAAGAATGAGATCTTCTTGTCGGACAGTAGTGTCGATTGTCATACGACATCCATCCCTTCAAGGTGGAGGTATTATGTGATGTTTCCCCGCTAGATGTATGTGATATCATTTTGGGACAACCATATATGTGGAAGCACCATGCTATCTATGAGTCTTAACCCTGTAGTGTCATTGTTACTCTAGGGGGTCATCTCTATAGGATATCAAAGGTAGTTGCAACCACTGTCCCACCTAAACAGTGTTGCAAGGTAGTATCTCATACTACATTATTTAGCTTCTTCACAATCTGTTCAAAAGGTGAACAAAAGGACACTGCAAGCATTCCAACCTAATTCCAAGAACCTTTTATCCAATAGAATTAGGTTGAAAAGATTGAAGAAAATCCCAAGGATTCCTTATGCACATATTCATCTCATCAGGTTCTCAACAACCTCCCACAAACCAAGCAACGCAGCTTCTCCAGCAAGGAAAGAAAATCACCAAGGTTCAAATTCAACAAATGCTTCCCCCTCTCCCCCAGGAACTCAATGCAATGCAGAACATTTCTTCCTTAGGAGGGAGGATTAATCCAGGTGGATATCGATGTCCACCCACCTATTCTACTGGCTCCAGATAGATTTTTCCACCTCGACAGTTGTTCGACAATTTTTTGGGTCCCAAACATTCAGGGTCGTTTTGAGTCCCTAATCAACATTTTTTGAGGATTTTTTTCCCAGGAGACTGTCGAAAGAATTTTCCTAGGAATTTTGCAATGTTATCTTCTCCTCTAGACCTTTCCAATGGTGTATCAAATTCCCTAAATAGAGATCATATGAAAAAGTTACACCCCGAGAAGTTGACGTATCAACTACCCCGCAAAGCTTTGGGCTTTTCATCTTCTGCAGCTATGGTTTCGGATTTTCCTTATGTTAAAAATGACTTTATATCCTCATTGTAACAATCATTTTCTTGTGAATGTGAGTAGCCATCACATCTCTTCTCAAATATAAGTATCCACCATTCTAGCGAGTCTTTCACTTTGTAATTTTACATTTCTGTACATTTCACTCATTAATAGAAATTGTGTATTACTATAAATATATGTGTGTGTGTGTGTGTGTGCCTCTTGTTATATACATATGATATATCTATGTTATATTATTGTATATTTGATATATATCTCTGTATATTTGTTTATTATATCTCCACTCTCATTTCATGTCAAAAATAATCTGAATTAGTGGTATCAGAGCAGGCTGCTCTTGATCATTTTTCAGTGCATGTCGCCGACGAGGTTCAAGTATAGCAAGTTGGGTCTCGAGCTTGTCTCTCTTGAGGACAATTTCCCTTGCACACCCAAGAAACCGTCCACGATGGAAGAAAATAAAAATGATAGAAAAAAAGATTTTATTAATCTATTGCTTGAGAAATCTCTCATGCTACAAAGGGATGAAATGATGGATAATTTTTCCGACATCCTTCAATGCATGTCAATAATATCACGTATGTCTTAATCAAGCATACACTTTGGAAGAACCTCTCCTTTCAAGGTACAAGTTGATTCTGATATTCCCGTATTTGAAGGTCAGGTAGATGCAGATTCCCTAGAAAAATTGCTAAAGATGCTAGAAGGTCATTTCTTTGTTCACAATTTTTCTAACAGGGAAAAGATCACCTTTGCAGTCCTTAAGGCTCTCCCCCATGTCAAACATTGGTGGAAAACTTACTTGGAGAAAAATTCCACTGAGGAGTCTAGAATATATGGGGTCGATCCCACTTGGGATTTTTTTGTGGATGTGATCAAGGAACAATATTACCCTATTGTTAACTATGATGACCAATACATGATATGGACCACACTACAGCAAGAGAGGGGCCAAACAATGTATGAGTTCACAAATAATTTCCATATCTTGCACACCAAGTTGGGTATCAAATATTTTGAGCGAAATATGGTTCTGAAATATCGTGCAACTCTGCATAGGTACATCCAAACCAAAATGGATTTCCTGAACATATCATCACTAGGAGTTTCTTATCGATATGTTTTCAAAATTGAGAAAAAATTTAGGCACTAAAACAAATGAGAGTTCAAGTCTTCAAATATTAAACAACCAAAGTATGATAAAGATGGCCCTAAAAAACAACCTCCTAAAAAATCATTTAAGCCATAGAAAAAAAAGGGTAATAGAAAGACGAAGAAGGACACTGTAAAGTGGTGTGATTTCCACAAAATCCGCTGGAACAACACTAATGAATGTTGCTCAAATCATTGGTGTCTGAGATCAAAGAAAAGGGATTGAACCCTGATTCATAATATGATTCAGAAAATAATCAAAGAAGACAAATCATTGACACAGATCCCACTACTATTGTTTCCACCACAACAATTTAACCATAAGAACTAGCAAATCCTGAAGAGAGGGAGTACCTTTTTCATTCACAGGTGTGGGTGAAGGGGACCCTACTGCATTTTATTGTTGATATCATAAGCCAAATTTTTTTATCTTAGTAGAGGTTGTCATGTAGTTGGTATTGTCGATAACACCACACCCGCAACCATACAACATTAGGCATCCAACCCTTTAAGGATGAGGTATTATGTGATGTTTCCCCAGTGGATGTCTATGATGTCCGTTTGTGCCAGCCATATATGTGGAAGTGCCATGATAGTTATGAGTATTGACCTCATAGTGTCATTGTTACTCTAGGGGGTCATATTTATAGGATACCAAAGGTATTTCCAATTATTGTCCCACCTAAACAGTGTCGCAAGGTAGTATCTCATACTATAAGATTCAACTTATTCACAATCTATTCAAAAGGTGGACAGAAGGACACTGCAACCTCAATCCAAGCACCTTCTATCCAGCAAAAGCATGTCAAAAATATTGAAGCAAAGCGCAAAAATTCCTTCTGCACACATTCATATCTTCATGTTATCAACAACCTCCGACAAACCAAGTAGCACAACTTATCCAACAAGGCAAGCAACTCACCAAGGTTTAGATTCAACAAATTCTTCCCCCTCTCCCTAGGAAATCAGTGCATTGGAGAATATTTCTTCCTAAGGATGGAGGATTTATCCAGGTGTATATCGGTGGCCACCCACTTATTCCACTGGCTCAAAATAGATTTTCCACCTCGACATTTTTTTGGGGGTCGTTTTGAGGACATAAATGATGTTTTTTGGGGATTTCGGGCCTAAGCAATGGCTAGAGGCACTGGCTTGGGCCAGTTTGAATGTTTTTTTCTCAACTAGACCTTTCCAAAGGTGTATTGAGCGACCCAAGTGGAGATCGTATGCAAACGTTACACCCCCGAGAAGTTGATGTATCAACTACCCCCATTTGGGGCCCACAAACCTTTTGGATTTTCATCTTTTGGGGTTAGGGTTTTGTATTTTCCTTATATTAAAAATTCCTTTAGAGCCTCATTTTAACAATTATCTTCATGTGAATGTGAGTAGCTGTGGCATCTCTTCTTAGATATAAGATACCACCATTCTAGCGAATCTTTCACTCTATAATTTTATAGTTCTGTACATTTCACTCATTAATAGAAATCATGTATTATTGTATATATATATGCCTGTTGTTATATACATATGATATATCTATGTTATATTATTATATATCTGATATATCTTTGTATATTTCTTTATTACATATCCTCTTGTTGATTAAGGTTGGTTTTCATTGATGTCAACCCTTGAAGAAAGCCCCGCAACACAAAATTTTGGGTAATGGACCCAATATTGTTTGATGTAAATATGACTCATTATTGTCTTGTCATGGTAGATAATATGTAAATATGGATGAACTCCAAAGTGGTCCCCTTATGGTGAAATCCCTCATGGCAAGATGCTTTGCGGAGTAAGAGAACCCATGCTAAATTGTGTAATAATGAGATGAAGGACAATAAATTTTCCAGGTAAACTATCCTAGATGGATAGTTCTTTTCATTCCATTTATGGTGGTATGTGGAACGTCACATAACTCCTCTGCTTAGAGATTTATTACCATGAGAAGTTGGAGACCCCAGGTTTGGGTAATGAACCCAAGTTTGTTTGATGGATAATGGTATGAGTTATGAAATATTTTTAGATAATACTATTCTATATGGATAGTACATGTCATTCCATTTCTGGTGGTATGTGGAACGTCACATAAATCCTCACAGTTTGAGAGTTATGGCCTTACGAAGTTGGAGGACCCTCATATATCATCTAGAAACCCCAAAAGATCAAAGTAGTCAAAGTGGTTTAAGAGATTTTAAAAGGTAAATAATAAAGTGAACTAATGAATGTATTATAATTCAAATTAAATACAAAATAAATTATTTCAATAATAAATTTAATGGATAAATTATAAGTGGGTTAACCCTAGAATAAGGAAAGTGGAGTCAAGTGACCTAGAAGATGTTTTTAAGGAAGCTACTTGGAGAGTATAAATAAGAGGCAAGGCTCTCTCATTTTAATCACTTGCGAGTATTGAATATATATAGGTGTCTAAGGTAACCAAGGATATATAAGTAAAAATTCTGAGGGAATGTGAAGAAAAGAAGGCTGAAATGCAAGGAATGAAATTTTTTTTGATGGTGCTTTCTAAGGTGTTTCGGGTGAAAATGTCATAACGCCTTCATAATAGATCCCAATTGAGTGAAACCAAATGTGTTGGTTAGGGTACAGTCTATAGTGTTTTGTGTAATAGTTTCAAATCAATTCAACAAATATTCTGAGTGGGGAATGCTCTACAAGGTCGTTCTCTAGAATAACCCAAAATTTAGCAAGGTATGCCATTTTTTCTATAACTCATTTTCTGAGAGATTCCAAGTAGTGAAACCTGGAGGAATTGCATAAAACACATTGAATAACATTGTGTATCAGTTTCATATCTTTATACATTACAGGTACACAGTTATGATTACTTCAAGTTAGGGTTGTTGACTAATCCAAAACTAGGCATGTGAGACTAAAGAAAAGTTTGATGGAAATTCTAGTCTCTTGTTGTTGAATATAAGGAACGTTGCAAGAATGTGGTAATATACACCGGGTCTATTACAGAGCTGCAAATCAGATTTGGATTATGAAAATGATGAGGGCTTTTGGTTGAGGTACATGTTGAGTACATGGTTGAGACAAGTAGTTGATGAGTTGGCACATACATGAGGTGTATAGTTGATGATGTTGGTACATATTGATGACTCATAGTTGATTATTAGTTGACACATGATTGGTACATACTTGGTACATGGTTGGATGCAGTTGTTTATGGTACAGGTTGATTACAGGTTATTTGGTACAGGTTGATGCGTGGTTTATGCACTTGTTTATGGTACAGGTTGATTACAAGTTGAGGTATAGGTTGATGCATGGTTCAGATTTATTGGTACAGGTTTATAGTAGTATATCTCACAGTGGTAGGTTGATAGTGATTCCATCATTCTACTTCTACTTCAGGGTAGCAATATGGGGCACGGATAGGTGGTTGTAGCCACCTTCCGGTTGTATCCAGAGAACATAGGAGGTTGTAGCCAAAGAATTGGGGAGTTGGAGCTTCCCTCGGATTGTATCTTGCGAAACTGGGGGTTGGAGCCTCCTTCCAATTGCAACTAGAAAACAAAGGAAGCTGGTGCTTCCAATGAATGTAATTCTTCAAGACATATAAGAAAAAGCATTATGTGGTTTTCTCCCGATTTGGGTTTCCACGTAAAACACGGATGTACTATGTATGTGTATGTTTGCTCATTTGTTCATTGCTTATTTACTCTGAAGTTATTGGATGATAATGCTTCATTGATATAACACTTGGATTATATGGTTAAAAAGGATTAAATTTCTCTATTATTGATTCACCCCCCCTCTTAGTAATCCAACAATTGGTATTAGAGTAGGTTCCTTTAGAAATCCGTTTAACCACTGAAAGGTAGATCATGGAGAGTACCAACTCATATAAAAATGGAATACCATAGTTTGATGGACAAAAGTATGTTTTTTGGAGCATAAGGATGAGGACATATATATAGGCATAGGGATTTCAAGTTTGGCAATCAATTGTATATGGATACATAGCACCAAAAGTTTCACCAACAAATGACAAAGAAGTAAAACACAGTGAGAATAATTCCAAAGCCACAAATGCACTTTTGAATGGTCTCAGTGATACGGTATTCACCAAAGTTGCACACTGTAAATCTGCTAAAGAGATTAGGGACAAGATTGAAAATATTTATGAAGGAGATACAAAAGTCAAAGCAGCAAAGCTTCAGACTTACAAATGTCAGTTTGAACAACTAAAAATGAAGGAAGATGAAGATATTGCAGCCTACTTCTTACGAGTCGATGAAACAGTGAATGCAATCATAGGATTGGGAGAAGAAATTGAAGAATCTGTAATTGTTCAAAAGATACTAAGATCTCTTCCCATGAGATTCAACCCTAAGATATTAGCACTAGAAGAAAGATCAGATCTGGAATTAATAAGCATGGACAAACTACATGGACTCTTCACAGCATATGAAATGAGAACTGAGCAGGAAAATCTAGATGTAAAAGAAGCAGCCTTCAAGGCATCCAAAAGATAAAAGAAAAAGGAAAAGGAACAAGAAGAATATAGCAGCAACAGTGACATCTTGGAAGATGATGAAGAAGTGGCCAACTTCATCAAAAGACTGAACAAGGGAACCAATTGTAGGTATAGAGGTAAGCTGCCTTTAATTTTTCTTAATTGTGATGGTATTGGTCATTTTGCTAACAAATGTCGTCATAAGAAAAACAGAAATGATGAAGGTTACTCAAAAGAAAAACAGACATATAAAGGAAAAAGAACTACAAAGAATTTTTTCAAGAAAAGTTTATACATCAAAGAAGACATCTCATCATCATATGAAGATGAAGTCAGTGACAATGAGATAGGAAGAGTTCTATTCATGGCAGTAAAATACTCTGACAAAGAAGACTCTGAAGAAGAATATGAAGAAGATGAAGAAGAATGCGAAGAAGTCGAAGAAGAAATTGAAGAGGCAGAAGTTGACTATCAAGAAGAATTAATGTGTTCCACAGAAGCTATCAGAAGAGAAAAGAAGAAAAACAAGAAACTACAAGAAGAACTAGACAAGAAAAATAACACTTGAGAACTAGAACAAGTGATCACAAAATTGAAGGTTCAAATAGAAGAAGATAAAAGAATTGAAGAATCACTCAAAGAACAACTAGAAGAAAAGGATAAGATCATTGGAAACTTGGAAGTAGAGGTTGTCATGCTAAGAAATGATATTCAAAAGAAACATATGCAGAATAGCTCAAAAGTTCTAGATGACATTATCAACAGTCAAAAATCTCATCTTGACAAGTCCGAACTTGGATACAATCAGACAAAAAAGGGATCAAGCTCCAAAACAACAGAGCAAGAAACAAATCCAAAGAGCTATGCAGAAACAATCAAAGAGGATAGGAAGATATACAAGGAAGATTACAGGGACACTCCTCCACCAAGAAGATTCAGATTTCAGAATCAACAATAGATAGATAGGCCTCAAGAAGAAGAAGGACTCATAAGAGCGCCTCCTTTCAGAAGATCTTTAACTCCCATCTATCAAACTATATTTTTTGGTTTATGTTATGCATGTAATAATTTTGGACATAAAGTTGTGAATTGCAGAGATAACAACAAGAACAATAAAAACTTTGAGAGTTATACACAAAGGGATTATTCAAGGAGACCTAGTGACACACAAAGAAGAAGTTACAACAGGTTTGAATCTTTGAGCATTGAAGCAGAATGTTACAAATGTAACAATTTTGGACACATGGCCAAGGATTGCAGAATGACAGTCCCTCATAAATAACCTCAATCGAATAACAATAGTCACAGACAAGAACCTCAGAAAATGACATGGATAAGAAAGCAAGATCAGTATAATAATGAAGAATGTACAGTCCCTCTACAAGCTAAGCAGAAGAAACATGGTTGGTATGCTGACATTGGATGTTCAAAACAAATGACAGGTGATAAAGACAAATTTCTTACATTACGAAAAGAAAAAAATGGATCAGTCTCCTTCAGAAATGATAATTCATCCAAAATCATTGGAGAAGGCACAGTCTGAATTGGGAACAAGAATGAAAAGGAACAAAATGTTCTACTGGTAGAAGGTGTGAAACATAATCTTCTAAGTGTGATTCAAATGTGCGACCAAGGTCATAAACTTACTTTTGATTCAGAAAATTGTGAGATAAGAAAAGAAGGTTTAGAGAAATTGGTCGGTACAGCTGCAAAAACTTCAAACAACATATATGTTTTAAGTGAAATTGGAAATGAAAAGTATTGTCTAGGAAAGGAAGATGAAAGTTGGCTATGGCATAGAAGAATGGGTCACATGCATTTTGATAACCTTGTCAAAGTTAGCAAAAGAGAAGCAGACAGAGAAATGTCCCAGATCATGAAACCAACCAACACTTTAAGCAAGTGTTGTCAACAAGAAAAGAAAACAAAGACCAGGTTCAAATCAAAGGAATATTCAACAACAAGACCACTGGAAATTGTGCACACTGATCTAGTTGGACCAACTACAACAAAGGGCTTAAAAGGTGAAAAATACTTTATGTTTGACTCTCATGTGGACAAAGGAATACTTGTTGGTTACTCAGTTACAAGGAACAAAGATAGATTGGTATGTAAAGGATATGCAGAGATTGAAGGAATCGACTTTGAAGAAACATTTTCCCCAGTTGCCAGAATGGGAGAAATCCATTTACTTTTGGCTCATGCATACTCCAAAAATGTTAAAGTATATCAGATGGACATAAAATCATCTTTTCTGAATGGGGAACTTGAAGAAGAAGTCTGCATTGAACAACCACAAGGATTTTAGTTGTCAGAGAACACAAACTATGTATGTAAATTAAAGAAGGCCTTGTATGGTCTAAAACAGGCTCCTAGAGCATGGTACTCCGAACTGGATAAGTATCTACGATAGGAAGGGTTCAGAAAAGGAAGTGCAGATAACAACCTCTACATCAAGGTAAGTCAAGGTAATATTCTATTAATTAAAGTTTATGTTGATGATATTATTTTTGGTAGTGATGATGACAGGTTAGACCAGAAATTTGCAAAAGACATGCAGAATGAATTTGAAATGTCGTTACTTGGAGAACTATCCTTCTTTTTGGGACTTCATATACGTCAAAGAAACCAAGGAATTTTTATTTCTCAAACTAGGTATATCAGAGAAATGATAAAGAGGTTTGGAATGGAAGATTGCAAACAAGTTATCACTCCCATGCAAACCAGTTGTAAGTTGAGAAAAGATGACGATTCAAAGTCTACATATCAGAGGCAATACAGGTCAATGATTAACATCCTACTATATGTGACAACATTCAGACCAGATGTAATGCAAGCAGTTGGATAGGTGGCACAATTTCAAGCAGCACCAAAGGAATCACATGTATTAGCAGTAAAGAGAATTTTTAGATATCTCAAAGGAACAGAAGAGTTTGGATTATGGTATCCAAAAGGAAATGATCTGTCACTTATTACCTACACAGATGCAGATTGGACATGTTGTATTAATGAACAATGAATCACCAATGGAGAAACATTCTACTTAGGTGAGTGTTTTTTGTCATGGCTAAGAAAGAAACAATCATCAATATCTCTATCTATAGTCGAGGCAGAGTATATTGCAGCAGCAACATGTTGTACATAGGTTCTTTGGATGAAACAAAATTTGACATATATACAGGTTGAGTATGATGATCCCATTCCAATATATTGTGAATATACAAGTGTCATCAGTATCTCAAAAAACCCAATGATGCACTCCAAGATGAAGCACATTCCAATCAAGTATCACTTTCTACGGGAATAGGTTGCAAAAAAGAACATCAGAGTTGAGTATGTGGGAACAAAAGAACAAGTGGTAGCCATCTTTACAAAACCACTTCCATGGGAAGCCTTTGAATATCTTCGCCAAAGACTTGGATTTATTTCTACTCCGAAATGAATACTTTTCGAATGCTTTTCAAATTCTTATGTTATATGTCTTAGATGTACACGAGGAAGCACCATAAGAGGATAGTTCAGTCAAGGGGAGAAACCTCGGATGGAAAGATACCGTTGTCATTGATGACAAAGGGGGAAATATTTATCAGATGCAGAGGACAAAGGCATGGTTCCAAGGGGAGCAGATTTATCAGATAGAGAGGACAGAGGCATGGTTTCAGGGGAAGCATGAGTGATATGATTTCAGTATTGCATCAGAGTGTTGTCATCAATGCCAAAGGGGGAGATTGTTGATTAAGGTTGGTTGTCATTGATGTCAACCCTTGAAGAAAGCCCTATGGAACAAAGGTTTGGGTAATGGACCCAAGATTTTTTTATGTAAAGATGACTCATTATTTTCTTGTCATGGTTGAAAAGAAGTAAAGATGGATGAACTCGAAAGTGGTCCCCTTATGGTGAAAGCCCTCACGGGAAGACGCTTTGCGGAGTAAGAGAACCCATGATTAATTGTGTAATAATGAGATGAAGTACAATGAATTTTCTAGGTAAACTATCCTAGATGGATAGTGCTTGTCATTCCATTTCCGGTGGTATGTGGAGCATCACATAACTCCTCACGGTTAGAGAGTTATGGCCATGAGAAGTTGGAGATCCCAGGTTTGGGTAATGGGCCCAAGATAGTTTGATGGATAATGGTATGAGTTATGATATATTTTTAGATAATACTATTCTATATGTATAGTACATTTCATTCCATTTTTGGTGGTATGTGTAACATCACATAAATCCTCACGGTTTGAGAGTTATGGCCTTACGAAGTTGGAGGACCATCATATGTCATCTAGAAGCCCTAAAAGGTCAAAGTAGTCAAAGTGGTTTAAGAGATTTTAAAAGGTAAATAATAAAGTGAATTAATGAGTGTATTATAATTCAAATTGAATACAAAATAAATTATTTCAATAATAAATTTAATGGAGAAATTATAAGTGGGTTAACCCTAAAATAAGGAAAGTGGGGCCAAGTGACCTAGAAGATGTTTTTAAGGAAGCTACTTG
>ML789787.1:88931-152473 GCA_009831015.1 Picea engelmannii
TGGCTTAAAGACGTCGGAATATGTCTCTACCCTGGAAAAAAAAATACCCACAATTTAGTCCAAGGAAAGTTCTATGATACCACTTGCAAGATATTAGATATATAAAATATGCAGAACAAAAATAAATTGCTAGAAATGGTAGAATAAAAGTAAAATATCCAGCATAATCTTCACAATACACAGAAATGATATAACAATAGCAATAGAAATAACACTTTGATTCAGAAAGAAATGTTCACAGGCCTCTTCGAGGGGGAAACCTCCAATCAAGCAACACTATGTTACAATAATCTCCAAGCTAGGGTTCTCATACCCTCGACCCTTATTTATACTAATTATGTCTATTAAGAGAATCATCTAGAGGAAGATCCTTCTAGAAGTGAAATCTTCTATTAGGTCTTCTTACATCCGCCTTATTCTATTTTATTGAAAGGCCTTATTGATATTGACCTTTATTACATCTGAATACATTGATCTACCTATGTGCGGGTTAGGACCTTAACAGAAGGACACTGGAAAGTGGTGTGATTTCCAAAGAATCCCTTGGCACAACACTAATGAATGTCGCTCAAAAAAATCATTGGTGGCTAATATCAAAGAAAAGGAGTCGAACATTGATTCATAAAATAATGGAAGAAGACAAATCATCGACGAGGACCCCACTGCTACTGTCACGAACGAAACAATTAAACTAGAAGAACTAGTAGATCCTAAAGAGGGGGAGTTCCATTTTCATTCACTAGTGTGGGTGAAGTGTACCCCATTTCATTTGATTGTTGATAGCAGAAGCCAGAAGAAACTCATCTCAACAGAGGTTGTTAAGATGCAACCATAAAACATCGGGTGGCTTTGTCAAGGACGATATTTCTGTGTTAGCCAACACTATCAATTGTCATATGGCATCCAACCCTTCAAGGATGAGGTATTATGCGATGTTTCCCTATTGGATGTCTGTGATGTCCTTTTGCACCAGCCATATATGTGGAAGCACTATTTTATTTATGAGTCTCGACCCCGTAGTGTCATTATTACTCTGGGAGGTCATCTCTATAGAATACCAGAGGTAGTTTCAACTATCATCCCACCTAAATAGTTCCACAAGGTAGTATCTCATACTACAAGACTCAACATCTTCACAATCTGTTCAAAAGGTGAATAGAAGGAAACTACAACCACTGTAGCCTCAATACAAGAACCGTCTATCCAGCAAAAGCATGTCGAAAAGATTGAATAAAAGCACAAATGTTCCTTCTACACACAATCATCTCATCATGTTCTTAACGACCTCCCACAAACCAAGCAACACAACTTCTCCAACAAGGCAAGCAACTCACCAAGGTTCAGATTCAACAAATGCTTCCCCCTCTCCCACAGGAACTCTACGCAATGGATACCATTTCTTCCTAATGAGAGAGGATTGATCCAAGTGGATATCAATGGCCACCCACCTATTCCATTGGCTCAAAATAGATTTTTCCACCTTGGCAGTTTTGAGGCCTTAAACTACGTTTTTGAGGGATTTAGGCCCCAATATATTGCCAAAGGAATTGCCCTGGACTAGTTTGAATGTGTTCTTCTCGGCTATACCCATCCAACGATGTATCAAATGCCCCAAACATATATCGTATGCAAACATTATGCCCTAGGGAAGTTGATGTATCAACTGCCCCCATGGGGGCCCGCAAACCTTTTGTCTTTTCATCTTTTGGGGTTAGGATTTTGGATTTTCCTTATGTTAAAAAGGCCTTTAGAGCCTCATTGTAAGAACCATATTCTTGTGAATGTGATCAGCCATCACATCTCTTCTCATAGATAATATGCCACCATTCTAGCAAGTCTTTCACTCTATAATTTTACAGTTCTGTACATTTCACTCATTAATAGAAATTGTGTATTACTGTATATATGTGCCTCTTGTTATATACATATGATATATATCTGCTACATTATTGGATATCTGATATATCTCTGTACATTTATTTATTATATCTCCTCTCTCATTTCATGTCAAAAATAATTTGGATCAAAAAGAGAACTCACTAAATGTAATAAGGTACTTTTTCCAACGATTTGATGGTGACAATATTATCTCAACAATGAAGAGGAAAATGCATTTAGAGATCATAATTGTTATCAAATGTGCTTGGGAATACTCTAATGTTGTGTTTTCTATTTAAGTTTTTCTAAGTTCTTGTCATATGGGCTATTTCTATGTTCAATATTTGGATTACTTATGTTGTTGTGATTTCTAATGAGTACAGGGATGATGTTATAGGTATTATATGCAAGTATTTTTTAGTTTATCTCCAATATCATTTATTTAACATATTCTTGACTCACATGAACTATTTTGTTTTCAAAATTATCATTTTTAAATTGTATTCATCTATTAGTCTTGCTTTTATGCAGGAGAGATTATAAGTAGTTAGATTAGATTAGATTGATTTTTTTTAGAGTAAATTTAGAATTTATATGATTCTTTTTTTTGGGGGGGGGCGGGGGTTCACTTTCTTTCCCCTTTTATTCTTTTAATTCATAGTGGCCACCAAGCCCACATTCTAGTTAGAAACACTACCTCAAAGGAGAGTAAGTCTAATTGGGAATTACCATCGAGCGTTCTTCCTTACCTTCTTGTCATGCCATTTAGACATGTCAATAAGTTGCCTTGGGGAAGTTTGGAGCCTTGATTGAGATTTTTTTGGCTAGGCTACCCATTGTGTGAGGCCTTGAAGGTACATGGAGAATCCGTTAGTCTAGTTAGAGTTCTTAGATCCACAACTCGAAGACTTCGTATCTAGTGCAAATTAGAGCCCTCTAAGGGAAGGGGGGAATATTCAGGGGCTACAAAGAAGAGAAGGGTGTCCACTTCCTTGGGTTTTACAAGCTTAGCGGAATGAAAATTTGTTGGTTGGAATTGTTGTAGGAGTTTGGTACCTTGGCCTAGTTTTTTACTTCTATTGATTGTTAGAACATAGTTGGCCTTTAGGGATCCTTTTCCCTCTTGGATTCATGGCCCCGACTCAAGGGTGACCCACTACTAAGAGAACTAGAGTGACAAACTCTATGAATGGGTTGAAATATTGAGGTCTGCAAACTATTGTTTCTTTTACAAAATATAATGTGATGTTTTATAGTTTCATATGCTCTAATGTTGTGTTTACCTTGTGTATATATGTTGTTATGGTTTCTATGTGTTCATGCATGTGCATTCATGTTTAATTTATCTTATCATGTGTATGTTATGAGTGCATTACATGGAATATTGCATATAAGCATGCATGATAGGCTAAAATGTGGGTATCATAGCTATAGTGATATAGAATTATACCTAGTAGGGTGACTGAGAAGAATAATTATGGTATCAAATTATATTATGTGGTTATATCATCTTTAAGGAAGGATCAATTGTGATAAATATGGTATCAGAGATATTTTCGTGAGCTAGGATTATGGAAAATTTTGAAAATTACAATTAGTGTGGATTTTAGAGTTGTGTGTGGACAGAGCTTGGACATATGTTGAGGTTTGATACATACTAATTAATTCCCAATATTGATATGAGGAAGTTTGTTATTAAATATCATATAACATGGATATTCCAAATGGATAAATTATTTTATCTACACCAAGTGCCAACTTTACAAAATGTAACTCTTGTGTCCTTGTATTTAGAACATAATCATTTTTTCTGGTACCAATGGATTTGTGAATGAAAAGAGGATTATATTCTCTCTTAGTCCATTCTTGGATATATTAAAAGAAACAAATTCTTTATTCAATTGATAAATCTTTGGAAAATAGGCCTAATTATAGAGCACATTCAACAATTTCAAAAGGTGAGTCTCAAAGTAAATACATTCTAGCGAATAATTTGATAGATATCTTTATGGGCACTTTAAAGGAGAGAATTCAACATGAGGTGCACCTATTGGAACCTAAATCTCTAGAGTATGATTTTAGTGTGGTGAGGAAAGTTGAAAGTAAAAGTATGGATACTAAAAGGGTGGCCACTAACAACTATAGAGAGCACCATGTTCCTTCTCCTAAGATCACTCACATTGGAAAAATATTGATGTCTAAAATTGGTCTCCTGTGGAAAATAATAAATACTAGTTAAAATAATAAAATATGAGTTATTAATTTTCAAAGTGAAAGAAAGACAACTGCATTTTTAATCATAGTTTTGACGTATCTCCTTATAGGTTTACTCAAATTTCAAGTGCAAGCACTCATTGGTTGCATAATTAAATTTTGCATATAACAAGTACCCACTCTACATACTTTTGATATCCCCGTAGTGAGATAAACTAGAAATACATGAAAAAATATCATCCTAACCTCACTCAAATTAGAGAAAAATCGAGGCCTAAAATGGGCCTCCTAAGAAAAATAATGAAATACGAGTTATGAATTTTCAAAGTGAAAGAAAGAAAAGTACTTTTTGTATCGTATTTTCAATTTACATACTTATACGTTTACTCAAATTTCAAGTGTACACACTCATTGGTTGTGGAATTAAATTCCACATCCAACAAGTACCTACCCTACATACTTTTGATAGTTTAGAACCATCTCAAGATATAGAACTAGAAGAGACTATTCCAGATGTATCTTCTGATGCATTGGCTGGCATTAAAACTCCTTGAACTCTCAAATAAAAGGATATATCAAAAAGAAAAAGGTAACAGTGTTCATTGATCCTAGTAGTACTCATAACTTCATTAATTGCAAATCCCCCAAACTTCACAATTATTTTATATATCCAACACTGGAGTTTCAAATAATGATTGCAGATGAAGGTACCATGAATTGTTCAAGGAAGTGAAATATTATTAAGCTCACTATGGGAGATTATTTGTTGGATAGTCCAATTATTGTGATCCAAATGAGTGGTGTTGATGTTGTATTAGGGGTCCAATGGTTACAATAATTGGGAATAATGGCTCTTAATTTTCTAGAAATTTTCATGATATTTTATTCAAAAGGAAATGAAATTGAATTTAAAGGTATCCAAGGGAAACCCTCTAAAGAGATAAGCTCTAATAGTGTGACAAAATTGCTAAGAAATGGAAAACATAGTGTAATTGCACAAGTGTTCTCACTAAATGTTCAAAAATCTAGACCCTCTATTCCCATGGGTCTCCAAAACGTTTTGACATTCATTCAAAGGTATTTGTAGATATGCCTAATGGTCTTCCACCTACCCGAGATCATGACCATGCTATTAATTTGCAACCAGAAAGTGTGCCACCCAACATAAGATCTTATAAGTACCCATATGCACAAAAGAGTGAGATTGACCATACGGTTAAAGAAATGTTAGAGGATAGAATCATTCAACTTAGCCAAAGTGATTTCTCTTCACGAGTGGTGATGGTTTACAAAAAGGAAGATTCATTGTTATCACCCAAAAATGGCTCACCTGTATTAAGTTTATGAGCTTACTAGAATACAACAAACACATTTTTTACACCTCCTCTGCCACATTACACCTCGATTAGACCTCATGAAACATCCCTCAAAATTGCATGGTCATGAATGCACTTTTTACATCTAAATATATACTAGCCAATGTAGAAATCACCCCCAAAGATGCATTGGCCCATAAAATCTTTGTTTTTGAGCATTTCCCCAGGAACTTTATGGAAACATAAAATAATTAAAAGTGGACATATCTCAAACATAAAAGTAGTATGTAAACTTGACATGGTCAACAAATAGTTATTTATTATGACCGTGTCGAGGGGGTTTAACCACTATTTTTCCTATAAAAATGGGGAGGGCTATTTATTTCCACGTCCATCCATCCACAAGTAACTACATGTTGTTGAATTTTCTCTAGACCTCAAGAGAATTCCTTTCTCTTGATAGCACTTTAGCATCATCAAATCTACTTACAACCATAGGATATGGGATTCACCACTCATCTAAGAAGCAAAGGACCCTCCCAAGGAGGAGGTCTTGGAGCCACTTTCTACATAGATATTCTTCATAGCTGATATTTTAACATCAATTTCCATTGGTAAAGGAGTGAGTATCTACACTCTTTAAATATGTTTGTTCATTTCATGGTTGCAACTCGTTTATTTATTTATTTTTATATGAATACACTAGGGTTTAACATGTTTTAGATCTCTCTTTTGAAATACATATTTTTTGTTTCATCTCCATTTTAACCTGTATCTAGGTTAAAACCTCTAGATCGAGTAATTTTCTAACCTTTGATGCGGATTTATAACAACATTCATGACATATGTGTCTAAATTATAAAGATCTCAACAAGATGACCATTAAAGATAAGTTTCATATTCACATCATTGATGAAATATTAGATAAATTGTTGGGAGAAAATTTCTTTACCAAGTTGGATCTTCGTTTTGGAAATCATCGAATTAAAATGAGGTAAGAAGAAATCCCAAAAAAAAACTTTAGAACATGTGAAGGTCATTGTGAGTTTTTGGTGATGTCATATGGCATTACTAATGCACCTTCCACATTTCAAATCTCGATGAATTATATTCTCAAAACCTTCATGAGAAAATTTGTGTTATCATTTTTTGATGATATACTAGTCTACAATAAATCTTGGAAAGACCATGTACGACATGTTGATATGGTCTTAAAACTACTAGATGAGAAACAACTATATGCAAAGTCTTTCAAGCGTGCCTTTGGGATTTAAGAAGTGGAATATTTGGGTCATATTGTATCTCATGAAGGCATTAAAATGGATCCGAACAACATTAAAGCTATGATGGAATGGACTATTCCCCAAGCCTTGAAGAATCTTAGAGGATTCTTAGGATTGACAAGATATTACTACAAGCTTATCAAGTATTATGGTGAAATATAAGCACCTCTAACAACATTATTGAAAAATGACACATTTTCTTGGACTCGACAAGAAACGGAAGATTTTGAGAAACTTAAGGAGGCTATGTGTACAACTCTTGTCCTAGCCACCCCTAACTTCATAAAACCCTTTATTGTTGAGTGTGATGCCTCAGGGCATGACAATGTCTTAGTTTTAATGTAATAAGGAAGGCCCCTTTCCTTTGAAAGTAGCTAGCTTAAAGGAAAGAACTTATTCAAACCCATTTATGAAAATTAAATGTTGGACATACTGCATGTAGTTAAGAAATGACAATGTTACCTAATAGGAAAACACTTCAAGGAAAAAATAGATCATGATAATCTAAAGTACTTTTTGAAATGAAGATTATATTCATAAGTGAAAAACAAAATAGGTTACAAAGATGCTAGGTTACAACTTTGAAATTATCTACAAAAAGGAAAAGGAAATGTGGTGATAGATGCCCTTTCAAGGAAATAAGAAAACATAGAGGGCTTACTTTGTGCTAGAATGGTCAAATGAATAGCATAGCCATCATGGTTCCAATCGTAGAACTATCATGGGTCTATGTGAGCTTGATATGATAGATGACATAGTCTAAACGTTCTATGTTTTTTTACCTTTTTTGGTCATATTTTTCAGCTAATTTTCCTCGAAATCCGGCCATAAACTGTTGGAATTGCATACTTCAGTTGTTAAATATGAATACTTCGCATTCTCCAGAGGTTTTTCAAGGCATTGAAACATTTATGAATTCAAAAACACAATTTAAACAACGAAAAAGTGTAATTTCACCAAGAATTGTATCGTTGGATTTCGATGATTGTTGTCGGAAATGATAAAAAAATGTAGAACGTTTAGACTACGACTATGATAGATTTTCCACCTAATTTCATCCTCTGTGCATAGGCCGTGTGTCATCTGTGTCACCCTCCCACACTTCATTCTGAATTATGGCTGACATTATGTTACAGTTTGGCATGTTTCAATCCTCAATGTGTGTTAGACGATGATCACCGAAGCCTCAAACCTTCGCTTGGGTACTCAAATGGCTCTATTTTCAATGAGTTTGTTTTTTTGGTGAGTCAAAGTCGTACATATTTTGATCATTTTTTCAAAAGACACTAATTTGAGTCATCTTAAAATTGATAAAAACCCCAAAGACAAAATTCCCATCACAAAGATGAACTTTAACTTTCAACATAGTTTCTACTAGATTTGAGGTCAATTTTACCCAAAGATAGAAGCCCGTATGAGTTCCCTTATCCCATGTTTTAACAAAATGTGGTTTTATGCATTAATGTCAATGGCAAGGTGTGATGGATGGTAGGTATTAAGAGATACAACAAAATATGTACGACATGATGGATGGTGGTAGGCCTCGAATTTGGTGTTTCACATAACTTTTCTTTGGTTTTTAAATGTCAAGTATTTGACAGTTAATAAAAAAATTGAAACATAAAAAATGATAGCAATGAAAACAATTCAACCGTTACCCATCAAAATTAAATGTACCTTATTATGTAGCAATGTTCCACCTGATCTTATTAATCTTTTCTTTAGCTTTATGCTTAAGCATATCAACGACATAGGATAGTGATGCACTATGGTTGATCTTCTCCATTCTCCATATTATAGGGAGATGATAAAAATTTTGTATTTTACAGACTTGCAACACTACCCACCACCACTACTAGTACCATTACTACTATTGAAAATCCAATTTACATAATCACATTGTTGGCTCAAATGAAATATAACCTCTAATAAACACTCCCAATGACAAATATAAGCTACAAGTTGCAAGGTTGTTTTGTATTAAATGCATTGTAAGCCTAATCTATACTATCATGTCATTTATGAAGTTAATACATTGAATTAATGTTTTTATTCATGATATTCTCTTAACACCACAGGAAAGAAATAGTAAAAAGCACTTTATGGATTTACCGATAAAGTAAAACTAAAAATGAAAATTGCTATAAATATATATTTATAAATAATTGAAAATTGACTTACAAAGACATTTGAAATTCCAAGCCTAGATGGCGGGGCACTAACCAGAGAAATCAGGACTTTGTGGCATGCATATATGCACCAAGGGATGAACAATGTTTATCGTTATTCGTGAACGATAGTATTCCATTTTGTTTGTATACATTTCTTGGATTTAACGTCTGGAATTACTTTGGAAGTCCATTCGTATACACTTAAATGCAACTACATACACATCGCATCAGAAATGTAACGTCTGGAATTAGTTTGGAAGTCCATTCGTATACACTCAAATGCTAGCCACCACAGACACATCACATCATACCATGGCAGGCGATCTCCTCAACAGGGTCTACTTGCACCCAAGGCAAGTTGAATGATAGTGCCGTAGGCTTATATATATTTATATATATATTATATATATATATATATATTCGAATAAGCCATGGCGGTCCTAAGCATTGCGGGCAACTTAAGTTAGATTTATTTGCGAAATCATGACGCTGCGCAATCATCCAAAACTTAAAAAGTAGATTCGTCTTCGCTGTGAAAAAGATTTTGGGAGAAAGAAAGGGTTTTAAAAACAGGCACCTTCTATGTATACATGGAAAAGTCCAAAATGAATGCTTCGACAAAGTACTTCCTTTATTATATTTCGATAATATATGTCCTGAACTTTGAATATTTTGAATATTTTTTAATTTTTATGATAATGTTAAACGTTAAAAACTGTGGGCTGCTATTTTCCCACTACAAAAGAAGAACTGGGAAAGGGCAGCACACATACCCTGTTAATATACTTAAGGCTGTATTGAATGATGAGAGCAGACAGTATATACATAGTTGTATCATTTTAATATATAAATTGGGATATATTCAACAGTGTATATACCACTTGCCCAGCAGTATTGAATGTTGTCTAATAGATTGTATATTGTCTAAAAAGGTAGCGCATATACCCTGTTAATATATTTAAAGTTGTATTGAATGAATGTTAGGGACAGACATACATAGTTGGATTATTTTAATATATAAATTTGGATATATTCTACAATGTATATATTACTTGTCCAGCATTGAATGCTGTTTAGTAGGTTGTATATTGTTTATCATATTATACCACTTGTCCATTATTGAATGCTGCCTAATAGATTGTATATTGTTTTTTTGTTATATTATAGAACATATTATACCACTTGTCCAGTATTGAATGCTGCCTAATAGGTTGTATATTGTTTGTTATATTATATTATAGAAGGATAAACAGCAAGCAAACCCAGTCTTGTTTTTTTATAGTTTTTTTTTTTTTTTTTGTCTTAATCAGATAAAAAAAATCTGGTTGGTTGGAACTTGGAAAAAAATCTGATTGAGTGGAACATGGAATTGGAATTCTCAGTTGAATGCATAACTGTGATTTCTTATACTACTTTGGAGGCCATGATAATTATGATGAATAAACGAGCATCTAAACACCGTACGATTCGTACCGATAATAATTAACGAAGTGAAAGCCACAAGCAGACAAAGACAAGGCGAATCTCATCTCGCAGATGTAGGAGCGTAACGATATCTAGGCATCTTACCTAAACTATAGGGAGCCTTCATATCTGGCGATGTCGTTTCTCTTCCTCTTACTCAATATATATAGACAGGAATAAGACGTGGTTTTCATTTTGTTGCCTCTTACTAGCTCATTCATTTCTTCATGAGACCTTAAGTCGAATGAGCAATATGAGCGAGTTGCAGAGCGTTTTAGATTTCCCATTCTCGGCTCACAGGAAGTTATTGGCCTTTGGCCCGGCATCGTCTCCAACAGTAGCCGAGCGCATTTGGCAGTCTAGTTCTTACCTGAACAAGGCCACCGTTAACTCTGGTGTAATCATCATGCTCGCTGCTTTGCTCTGCACTCTCATCTCTGGCCTAGGCATCCACATGCTCGTCAGATGCGCCCTACGCTGTAGAAGACGGACGGTGCTCCATTCGTCTGATGAGCTGTCGAACTCCGGACTAAAGAAGGCAGTCATGAAAGCACTGCCCATCATTGTTTGCACCGCTACCTCAAATCCACCAGTCTTGTTAACGGATTGTCCAATCTGCTTATCCGAATTTGCTGATGGAGAAATGTTGAGAGTTATTCCCAAGTGCAGTCATAGCTTCCACGTGGAATGCATCGATCAATGGCTCTTCTCGCATTCTACGTGCCCTGTGTGCAGGCATTGTCTGAATCTCCATGACGAGAACAGAAAGCCAGGAGGCACTCTAATTGCTGAAGGCACCGAATCCAACAACACCATGTTTATAATGATCGACTAGACCAGTACGGATTCAACTCAAGCAATCGGAGTGCTCCCTCTACGCAACGAAACCTTAGAAAGAACTCCATTAGACGACGCCGTTAACGAATTATTCACCGTTGCCTAGTCCGTCCTCGCTTTCTAAAATTGAAAGCTCATTTTAGGATGTAAGAGCAATATGAGCTGAATTATTCAATATACAAGTTTATCTGGCAATTAAATTCATGCACGAAGATATGAGTGATTTCCAATTGCATGGTTATTCAGGGTATTTCTGTTAAAAATGAGCACAGTTGGATTGGGAAAAAAACATCAATAAAGTTTAAAATTTAAAATTTTGCACTCGCTTCCAGCTATAAGTTTAAAATTTAAAATTTTGCACTCGCTTCCAGCTATTATTTTAACTTAGGTTATTGGAAAAAGTTAAAAGCTTTGGGAAAAGTGTAAACTTTGTAATTATTTTAGGATAATTGTTTTAAGTTTTGATTTTTTGGGGAGATAGAAATTTGTATGAAATCATAATTTTTTGTTGTTTAAATTGTATTTTTGAAGGAAGAAAAGGATTTTGTCTGCTGAAAAACCTTTCAGCACTGATTATACAGAATTAATCACTAAAATCTGAAAATCCAATAATTTTTTATCCTATTTGAAATAATATTAAACAAAAAATATCCCCAAAAAAAATCAAAACTTAGAACGATTAAACTACTACATTATTTTAGATTTTGAATATTTTAGATTTTGAATAGTGCAAATTTAATGTACTTGTTTAATGAGGTAAATATCTATAACACTCTGCCTAACATATAACTTTTGCCATGAAAAAGATTAATAAATGACATCCATTGGGATGATAAGCATTCATTTCTTTACCTCTCTCCTTCATTTTCATGTCCTTGAAAATAGTTTTGAATAATAAATAGTGTATCCAATACACCAATAATTAACTCACTACATAATACATGGTGCTTAATATTTTCTATAGTATGATACCATGTCTCAGTTCCAATATGCCTTGTACTGCAGTTGTGAATGGCAAAGCTTGGTATAAAGCTTTCAAGCGTCCGCTAATTTAGCGGAAATGATGGAGGAAGAAATGAGATGACATGACAGTGAAAGTGAGAATGCTTTGGCTAACATGGAATGTTCACCTATCACGCCCGCATGACTCCAAGCCATGTTGATACCTAGGCCTACCGTGATCGGACGGGCATCGTGCAAAACAGGAATTACAAGATATTTTGTACTAAAAATCGAAGTTTGACATCAAAATTATTGTCGTGTTCCTCGTGTAGATTTTGGATTTAAGTTAAAAAGTTGATCGTACTCAATTATTATCCATGATTTAACTCTATTATTATATTATTATGATTATAAATAAGTTACAGAAAAGGGAGTAGGTTAATTTGGGAGTAATTTCCTTTTAGAGTTTTGTTTTTTTTGGAAAAAAATAGATTTGAATCTAATCAAATTTTCAAAAGTAAACTAAGTTTGATATGGATCAAAGTTCCATGCATTTCAAAATTTTACTTCAGAAGTTTTATCTCAATTTAAACCAACATAGAAAATTGAAAATTCTAAATTAACTAAAAATTTAAAAATGATAAAAAAAAACACTTTCCAAAAAAATAACCAGCAAGAAAAGATTCCTCCCAAGTTAACCCACTCCCTTGGGAAGAGGATCCACAATCATCTGGGTCACAGGTTACGATTATAAATAAATAAGATTAGGAGAAGAGGAACGACAATCATAATTTGCTTTACGGATGTTACATTGAAAATGTTTTTAGTTTTTAAATTTTCAAATTTTAGTAAAGGTAGATATCAATTTTTTTATTTTTTTTTATTGATTTTGATTTTGAAATTTCAAATTATTTTTTGATTATTAAAATTTTATATTTTTTTTATTAATATAAAAATACAGATTAACCATTCGAAATCTAAAATCATTTTATAAGAGTGAAAACCTATCCAATAAATATTACCATTAAACCATTTTATATCATATGATTTTTTAAAAAATAAAAGTAATACATGACATGGTTTGCTTAATATGAGTGTCATATTTTATCCACAAATAACAATTATTATTTTCAATATCACAGAATATTTTAATTTTGTGTGACTACTTAAATAATAATATTTAAATGATAATGTGTGTTGTATGGTTAATGGCTACCCAATTACAATATCCGATGGCCATAAAAGTTTGTTGTGTGGTAGATCGATAGTTACTAGTGTGGTTCTCAATTATAAAGAATAATGTAAGTGTTTCGAATTGGGAGTGTGATGTTTGAATTTTCATAGTTAGCTCATTAAAACAATAGGATTAAAACAATGAGGGTTGTAGTGAAATGAGGAATGGAAGGAGATGCAAGGTAAATTGGAGAGAATAATGGTACAAGTGTAAGTTCAAAGAAGACAATCTGTCTGAAGATTCTGTAAAGTTTTCAGTTCTAATCCCCATAATTATAATGTAACTGTGCAAATATTAATTAGGTTGGTGTGTTGATACAACTGAGCGACATAACTTGTATCAATAGTAACAATAGGGGGCTATGATTCCACATGAGAGGGGGCTAAAGAGGGGTCTAAGGTGTTACCCTTTCTATTAATTCAAGACATTTCATTATAATGTTTGTTCCCTAATAAATATCAAAAAGGATATTAAAGTGATGTAAGAGTGGTAGGTGGGGAAAATGTCAACTCGCCAATGAGAATAAAAGAAAATTCGAGTTAATTTTTGGGTTAGTTTTTCATGGTGGTTTTGAGGAGCAAGAGGAGGGTTGAGTGTTAGAAAAAGAACACCAACGATGTTATGCTTAAGGATATCCATTGTTGAGTTGCGTTTTATGCTAAAATTGAGGTTATAGGCTTGTTATGAAGGCTATATGCTTATAAGTGACATTTCTTGTTCAGGAAATGGTTCAAGATCCTTGAGAAGGCTATCAAGAACACTCCTACAGTAGCTAAGAGTTCCTGGAGTCCCTAGATGTGAGTTTCCTAGCCATCTGAATGCATTGGAACCCTGGAGGGAAGTGGGAAGGCCCAAGGGACTGCGTGGTAGAGAAGGGGGATCCCAGTCCCTCGGTTGTGCAAGTTGAGGGGAACAAAGCTTGTTGATTGAAATTGTTGTTGGAGTAGAACTTGGGTTTTTGCCTATTGATTGTAGAAATTTGTTGACCTATATATAAGTTAATATTATTTCTTTCTATCTTTTCTTTACTTAGAAAAATTTTCAATCTATGGCATGTTCGCGGGTTGGTCTCATCATCTTCACTTAAGGTCGCTCATCCGCCATCACCAAAATGCACCTTATGTTTCATTGCACACGATTTGCACCAACACTCAGTCTTTTTTTTCATACTCTTTGTGGAATGGTGGGTCTCAGGGTGTGCAACGTTTGTATGATTCATTCACTTATTGTAATCACAAGTTCATTCGTCTGCTCTTTGGTACTTAGCCATTATCTTGAGAATTTAACTATCTCTTCGATGCTCCAATACTTATTCTTTTTAAAATATCTTAACCGTGGTAGAAAATATCATCTCATTACCTTGAAAAATTTTATTTCTCAAGTCCATCCATCCGCCATCCCAGACTTAGTCATATCTCGAAAACATTTCACGAAGCTTTGGGAGCGGATTTGTTCCATTCAAGTCGTTATATATATTTTTTTCCTCCGCTCCTCCATGAACCCTCATTTCTTGTCACACTCATCAAGAAACATTTAACGCATATCTTATGTGAAATAACAAGTTGTTAAATATTAAAAAACAGATATTAATGGCATTTTCCTCCAGACCCATCTCATAAATTCAAATTAAGTTTGCTTAGTCATTCTTTCCAAATAAGAGATCCAGTGGTTAATTTGAAAAAATAATTATTTTGTTATTTCAAAAAGATAGTGCATGTTTTTCCAAATCTTAAGAATGATGGTGAGAAGAAGAGAAAGCTTATGTTGGGATACACTGAATACATTAGCACGAGACGACCCAAAATACCATTGGTTGAGAACCTATAGATGTTATTATGCATTACCACTTGAAGAAATGAATATTAATGATATATGGATATCGGGGATCGCCAAGGACAAGTGCATTCCTGAAGTCTTTGATGCCAAAGAAATAGTAATATGGTGTACAAATAATGTTGAGAAAGACCAAAGAATTATTAAATTGAAAGGGCACTCCCTAATATCCCTATGGTCATCAACTTTCAGCAAGATGCTTAGGTTACCAGACCCAACAATGACCTTCAAGGTTGACGAGGCCAAGAATCTCATCAGGATAAAAAAGGTGGTAGGGACTTATTTTTGCAATGTCTCAAAGACCCGACGACAATACTGAAGGACTTATCAGTGATTTAGGTTAGTCAATCGAAGAAACCTTATAAACAAATGACATGGCTTCTTGCTAAGGTATTGGTATATGAGTCCACTGCTACTATCCCTCATCTATCTCTCTATATTTTATATTATTCTATCATAGGATAGAGAATTTATGACAAGTTAAAAATTATATCTACTGATATATCACTTCAATTGTTATGATCCGACGCCTTAAAAATGATAAGAAATCAAGAAATTATAGTCCACTTCGAGGGGGAACCCTCCTTTACAATATATCCACTTCATAACACAATATGAATTGAAATAAGATGATCCTAATACTAGATCTCTTTGATATATATATGTGTGTGTGTGTGTGTGTGTGTGTGTGTGAGAGAGAGAGAGAGAGAGAGAGAGAGACAAAGGGTTACAATTATGATGAAAGGGTGCAATGAAGGGTTGTATCCGACCTACTAGAAATTCAATAATCCAATATCTGGGGCTTAATAAGGGGTTTTATACATACCATGGGGCTTTGTAATTAACATGCCCCTCCCCTTCAAACAAGTTTTTTCCTCAACACCTAACTAACCAAAGATGCTTATGCACGAAGAACTCATATTCCCATGTCGCCTCTTCCACTAGTAGGTTCTTCCATTTGACAAGTTAATATGTAATTTCTAGATTTCTCAACTGCTTAATTCTTGTTTCAAGGATTGTTTCTGGCTCTAGTATGATTTTTCCTTCTTCATTGATCTCTGGTAAAATAGTTTGGGTTGGGATCTTATTGTCGATGACCTTATTTAAGCAACAAACATGGAAGACTGGATGTACACGTGAAGATGGAAGCAACTCCAATTTGTAAGACATACTTCCAATCCTTCACAAAACCTTATAGGGGCCATAATATTTGGGTGCTAATTTGTTGTCCTTATTTTGTTACTTGAGGGACATTTTTTTGTATGGTTGTAGCCTTAGAAATACCCAATCCTCCACTTCAAATTCACTTTCACTGCAATGTTTATCTGCTTGTTGTTTCATCCTATTTTGTGTGATAACCAAATTGTCCTTCAATAGTTTGAGGACCTCTTGTTGGTTCCCTATGTGGTCCTCCACTGCTTGAACCTTTGTATTCCCTTTTAAGAGTGATGTGATGGATGGAGGATGATATCCACAAAGTTCCAGAAATGGCGACATTTTTTATGAAGTGTGGAAGGATGTGTTGTACCACCATCCCTCCAAGGGAAACCACTTGACCCATTGTGTATGTTTATCGAATGCAAAGAAATTAAGATATCCTTCTAGACATTTATTCACAATATCATGTTCCCCATCAGATTGAGGGTGGTAATATGAGCTATGAGACAATTGAGTACCCAAACAAGAAAATAATTCAGTACAAAAAATTCCTCTGAAAATAAGGTCTTTGTCACTTAAAATAATCTTGGGGAATCGATGTAGTTTTTGAATTATTTCCATGAATGTTATTGGTACTGTACTTTCTTTAAAAGGATGAGAAAAACAGAAAAAAATGGGCATACTTTGTTAGTTGATCCATTACTACCATGATGACAGTCTTTCCTTCGGATTTGGGTAAACCTGTAATAAAATTCATTGAAACATCTTCCCAACGTTGGCGTGGTATAGCTAATGGTTGTAGAAGATATGGATTCTTGATTGTTTCTCCATTATTCTATTGGCAGACCAAACATTCAGACACAAAATTTTGAACATTATTTTTAAGACCTTCCCAAAAAAAATATTTCTTGATCTTGTGGTATGTTTTCAAGAACCTCGAATGTCCCCTAATAGAATAAGTGTGCAATTCCAAAATGATCTTCTATTTGAGTTGGGAATTCTTACATAAGTATAGGTGATCACGATACCATGGCAAATCATTCTTCCATAAAAAATTATCTACTGTAATGGGGTCTTCATGTAGTTGTTGAATGATCTTTCATACCTCTTGATCTTGATTCCATTATATCATTGCTTATTCCACCCAATCAGATTGCATGATAAAAATAACACATAGTGAACCTTTTGTTTCTTCTTATTTTCTAGAAAGTGCATCTTCCACAACATTATGTTTTCCTTTTTTGTATATAATTTAAAAGTAATAACCCAACATCTTTGTAACCCATTCTTGTTTCTCTTCTGAAGATAATTGTTGCTCCAAAAAGTACTTCAAACTATCATGATCTGTTTTTAATTTGAAGTATCTTCCTATTAGGTAGGGGTGCCATTTCTGAATTGCATGTAGTATGGCCAACATTTCTTTTTCATAAATGGGTTTTACTAAGTCTTTTCCTTTAAGTTAGCTACTTTCAAAGGAAAGGGGTCTTCCTTCCTACATTACAATTGTACCAATTACATGGCACGAGGCATCAAACTCCACAATAAATGTTTTTGTAAAGTCAAATGTGGCCAAGATGGGAGTTGTACACATAGCCTCCTTAAGTTTTTCAAAAGCCTTGGTTGCTTCTTCAGTCCAAGATAATGCTTCCTTCTTTAATAATTTTTTTATAGGTGATGATATTTTACCATAGTTCTTGACAAACTTTCGGTAATATCATGTCAATCCTAAGAATCCTCTAAGTTTCTTCAATGTTTTGGGAATTGGTGATTCTCTCATAGATTTAATTTTGTTAGGGTCCACTTTTACACCTTTCTGAGATACAATATGACCCAAATATTCCACTTCTTGAACCCCAAAGGCACACTTGGAAGGATTTGCATAGAGTTGTGTCTCTTTCAATAGTTGTAATGCTCTGTCAACATGTTTTAAATGCTCTTCCCAAGTTTTTTTTTAGATTAGTGTGTCATCAAAAAATACTAACACAAATTTCCTAAGGAAGGGCTTCAAAATAGAATTGGTCAAGATTTGAAATGTTGAAGGTGCATTAGTAAGTCCAAATGTCATAACCAAAAAATAATAATGACCTTCATGTGTTATAAAAGTTGTTTTAGGAATGTCTTCCTACCTCATTTTGATTTGATGATATCCCGAACGAAGATCCAACTTAGTAAATATTTTTTCTCCATGCAATTCATCTAATAATTTATCAATGACAGAGTTAGGAAACTTATCTTTGATGGTCATTTTTTTATTTTTCTATAATATGGACACATACACCATGAACCATCCGTTTTTGTAACCAACACCATTGGTGAAGATAAAGAGCTTTGGCTATGTTGAATGAGGCCAACCTCTAACATTTCTTGGATCATGAACTCAATCTCACTCTTATGTGCATAAGGATACCTGTAAGGCCTAATGTTAGGTGGTACACTTCCTGGTTGCAAATGAATAACATGGTCATGATCTCAAGCATGTGGAAGACCTTTAGGCATTTCACCAAATGCCTTGGAATGATTGTTGATAATTATTTGGAGATCTTATGGAGAAGGGGCTATAGATGTTTGAACATCAAGTGAGCACAATTGTGCAATTACACCCTGGTGTCCCCTTTTGAGTAGTTTTTCCATGTTATTAGAGCTTATTACTTTATAGGGTTTCCCTTGGATACCTCTAAGCTCAATTTCCTTTCCATTTGAGAAAAATCTCATGAAAAGATTTTGAAAATCAAAGGACATTATTCCGAGTGATTGCAACCATTGGACCCCTAATACAACATCAACACCTCCCATTTGGATGGAAATCATGGGGATATCCACAAAATAATCCTCCATGTTGAGCTCAATACTATGTAATTTCTCTGAACAATGTTTGGTACCTTCATTTGCAATCATTACTTGAATCTCTGGTGCGGGATATACAAAGCAATTGAGATCTTTTGATTATTTGGAATTGATGAAATTATGGGTGCTACAAGAATCAATCAATATTGTTACCTTTTTATTTTTTATGTATCCTTGTATCTTTAGGTTTTGTGGAGTAATGATGTCGACCAATGCATGGAAAGTGTTGGAGTAGTCTCTTCTAGATCTAGGTCTTGTGAAGATTCCAATTCTTGATCTTTTTCCTCTTCACAAAGTATGTAGAATAATTTATTATCAGTGCATTTATGCCCCTTACTATACCTTATATCACAATTGAAACTAATATCGGTGGATATCGGTGGCCACGTACCTCTTCCAACAGGCTCACATAAATTTTTCATCTTGGCATTTTTTTCTATCTTTTCGGGTCCTAAACTTCGGGGGTTGTTTTGAGGCCCTAAAAGATGTTTTTTGGGCCCGCCACAATCACACTGCAGAAAAAGTAAAAGTGTGATGGAATAATTTGTAGTCCTCAGATATACCTTTCCAATGGGCTATCGTGCACCTAAAACGGAGATCGTATGCAAATGTTACGATCCCGGGAAGTTGATGTACCAACTTACCCCATCAGGGCCCACATGAATTTTGGTGATTCATCTCCTAAGGTTAGGTTTTTGGATGTCTAGGTTTTTCTGATTACTTTTTGATGCTAAAAATTCTAGGAGGCCTCATTATAATGTGCTTGGACGAATGCATGTATCTTCCACATCTCTTCTCAAAGATTAGTTACCACCATTCGAGCTAGATTGTTTCATTCTGCATTTTACAGTTTCAACAGACTTATTTATTGAATAGAAGTTAAGTTTTGCTATATCTTTGTTATTGTTCTTTGTATATTTGTTTTAATGTTATAAATTTGTGTTTCATTTTGTTCCACTGAGAGCCTAGATGCTAAAGGTCGTCGGGGCTATTATTGTAATCTGTAAACACTCATATCATTAATAAAGTACACCACTGCTGCAAACCGACCCAAAAAATAGTATGGGGGGATAAACTCCACTAGGAAGGAAAAGGGAGCTAAGAGCCTAGGAAGGAGATAAGATAGAGGGCTTAAATCTCAAATGAATATTATATTATTATTCCTAAATTCTAAGGTATGGATATAACTTATGTCATCCTAAGTTAATGTGGGAAGGGAAAAAATTACAAGTGAAGACAAAAGAGTCCCTTGGGGTGCCATGTGTCGTAAAATCCATATGCACATATATTCTTGGATGATTCCATCATTTGAGGAAATATTTCACTCATGGAGGGGAGTGGTCATACGTACCTCTCTGTCAGGAAGACGGTACCTGTACCTTACCCGAACTTTGTTGCTACCATCATGAGACTGGTACTTGGGAAGCTTGGTGTTGTGGAAAATGATAAATATGGGTTGAATGCAAGCTGAAGAGGCAGGTTGTCAGGACCATGGTTGAAGAATAGGGTTGTCAGGCCCGTAGTAATTCTCTCCATGTGAGAGTTTTTCTATGTCGAAGAAGTGGGTTGTCAGGCCCGTGAGTAGTTTTCTCTAGGAAAGAAACTACTCGAAATTGTTCCCTAGTGCACTGAGAAATAGCTATAGGGATATGAGACTTCCCATTCGGCCTGTTATTGAAGCCCTATAAGGGAAGTGGAGCAACCGAGGGAATTTTGAGAAGAGGCACACTTTATAGGGTGGGATAGGCATGTGGGGAATGAGAGACTGTAAGCTAGTTGCATCAGTTGGGCACCTTGGACAAAGAAATTATGTTGTTGGACAGACCTTAGAATGGCTTAGTATTCCTTTACTCGAGTGGAGTTTATCCCCAGCTCGGGGGTGATCCACTACTAAGATTATGAGTAGTATGGTCTATGGTTGGGAGGAATGTGGAAGGTCTGCAAGAAGTTGGTGGTGTTTCTATCAAAGATAAGTATGAATTGTGTGTTAAATTACATGTTGCAACTATATTTATGCATTTTTTCTTATGGGTTTTTCCTGTGTATGCATCATGTGTATTTCTAGTATTATTCCGCAGGAATATGTATATTTGGAGAGTATTTGTATATGATTTAATTTTTGTATACAGTTCCGAAAGAGTTTTATGTGGCATAGACCAACAGGTAATCGGGTATGCTACAATTGGGTATCAGAGCATGAAAGTTTTAAGTGGAATTACCCAACCTAGGTGGCTAGGTATGTTACAATATTGTATCAGAGCTCCAGTTTTCAACACTAAGCCTAGATGGGCCAAGCAAGTTGAAATTGAAGCGAAATTTCATATATTTTTTAAGTTAAAGTGCGTCCCTGGGTGTCAGGAAGGAGCTGAGAGAAAACTCGGACTGTGTTCAAAATCTCAAGAGGTGTAGCGGTTCGAGAAATCCAACAAAGGAAAGAAACCACAAAAACCATTGGATTGGTCGAGTATAGATCTGGGTTGTTGGATCTGTTCAAGAGAAGAAAAATCCCTCAAAGTCGTTGGATCTGGAGAAGGTGTGTGGTCATTAAGCACCAAATTCCTTCAGACTTCACAGCTCCAAAAAAAATTTGTTGTTTGTTGGAAGGGAGACAAAAGGCCCAAAGTCCCAGAGTGAATCTACGTCGTAGATCACTCTGAGGAGTGCCAGAGGTTGGATTGGTCAAGCATAGATTTCAGTCATTGGATCAAACCCCAGACCAAAGGAGAAGCGCATGTGAGAAGATCAAATCCCAGCTACTGGATTTGTACACAGGTGAACGCGATTTGTATATCTCACGAAAATTCAGATATTCGACACTTTGGAAAAAATTGGTAACTATTGCACTTAGTAGGGAAAGTCCCGAAGTCCCAAAATACGGATAAGATCTTGACCATTCATCGTTGAGGACACATGTTAGTAGATTACCAAGTCTCTAGAAGTTCGACGATCCAGACGGTCATTGTTGAAAAGGGTTTTGGTGTGAAAAGGCCCGAAGCCCGTAGTCAATTATGGCCATCCATTGACCGGTGAGCGTCAATCATGGATCTTTGTCCTTCATCAATTCGATGTTCCATATTTTGGGGGTTTGGTTGTGATCAGCAATGAGAACTCCCAAATATCAGAGTTCTGGAGGAGATCTCAGTTTTTAGCTGCAAGAGGAGCGAGATTCTTCAATCTTGAATTCGACATTCGACAATTCGGGAGGCAGCGCACGTCGAAGTCTCAAAACTCTCGAATCCTAGAGTCTCAGAGCTCCTATTGACTGTAGATATCTGTAGCGAGTGTGTACCGTTGATTCTTGAACCCCTCGAGGGTTCACCACTTCATCGTTCGAGGGAAGTGTTGTGTTGTGTGGAAAAATCCTTTGAATCTTGAAGCTCCATAGCGTTGGAGTTCTGAATCTCTGAAGAAGCACCATTAGGGGAGTTAGCCACTTCGACGTTTGGGGGAAGTGTTGTGTTGTGTTGAGAAATCCTCTAAATCTCGAAGCTTCGAAGTGTCGGAGTAACGAATCAACGAAGCGCTAGTCCAGGAATTCGTCAGTTTGATGTTTGGGGAAAATGTTGTGTTATTTTGAGAAATCCTCTGAAGCTTGAAGATCTGGAGCGTCGGAGTCATGAAGCTCTGGAAAATCACCATTCATAGAACTCTCCACTTCGGTGTTCAGGGGAAGTGTTGTGTGGTGTTAGAAAATCTTCCAAAGCATGAAGTTCTGAAGTGTCGTAACCCTGAAGCTTCGGATAAGCACCATTTTGGTAAGCGCCTGGTTCTAGCCCATGCTCACATGAGTTTGGGGCCAAATTAAGGGGGATAATGCTCAATTTTTTTTTATTTTTTTATTTTTATTTTTTATTTTTTATTTTTATGTCTGGTGGAATCAACAACTAGTTGGGCATGTGTTCGCGTTACATGTGGCCGTGTTATCCAACTGCTACCACTATAACCTCAAGGTGTTCCCACGATGCCCCTTACGTGACACACATTATAAGTCGGGGGGAGTTAAACACTAAACCTCATGGAACTTCATTTTCACGGCACTTGCCAATTGAGCTGCCCCCCCGGGGGCATAATGCTCGAAAATTTGATTTTAAGATAGGAAGGGGGTTTAAAGAAGGAGCCTACGGGTTTTTTAATTACCGACCTGCATTGAAGGAAAATCAAAAGGGCCTATGAAACTTAAGAGAGGATTCAGCATGGGACCAATATCTAATTCGGCTCCCGAAGAAGATCACCTATACAAGGTTTTCCCTCACAGAAAGGATGAATTTTGAACTAGACATAACTTTCTACTCAAGACTCATAATTGAGCATGGAAGCAAGCATTGGAAAGGTATTGAACAGTAGAATAAACATTTTCACCCAGAAAATCGATCTGGATGGTCATTTTCTCAGGAAATTGGAAGAAAGAATTCTGATGCAATATTGAATCAGAATTGTTCATAATTTCATGCAATTGATAAATCAATTAGCTTAACAGGTTACGTTGGCTGCACATTTTGAAGAGTTAACAAATTTTAGATCAGAAGAGGAAGATGAGATCATGGGGATGTATGTCAATATGGGTAATGAAGGTACAAACTTCAAATGGTCATGGAGAAGGAAAGGAAGAAAGCATGAACTTGGTAGAGACCATTAAAAGTTTGCAAAATGATGTCCAAAGTTATAAAGTATATAATGAGAGGCTTATGAAATCCAAGGATAAGGAGGAGGAATTCAACTTAAAGTTAATCCAGATATTGGACAGAATGGAAAAGAAGATGGATAAGGAGAATGAATCAAGCAAATCATGGAGTCATAGGTCTCCTGATTAGGGGAGAAGAGCAAGAATTGTTGGAAGACATCACCATCACTCCTCGGGGCATTCCACTATGAGAGCACACAGTAGCTCAAGTCCATCCCCTGTTAGGAAACATAAGAGAATTTTCGAGGTGGATGAGCTACAAGGAGAATTTAACAAAATCAAGCCTCCTACTTTTGATGGCGAGCACAAGAAGGATAAAGATGTTGAAACATGGTTTCTAGGCATGAGGAAGTATTTTCAATTTCCCAGTTACTCTTCACACTTCGAATGAAGAATTTTCATCCATCAAATCAAGGGAAAGGCCTCCATGTGGTGGGACCAATTTTTGCAGGTGCAGCCATGAAGTCTTGGGAATCCACTACAAGAGATCCACTCCTACATGTTAGAATGATTAGTGGAATCAAGGTGTAAAAAATATCATTTAAATAGAGGAAGTAATGAAAGATTATTTAGTCTAATAAAGGCCAATGTTAAGATAAAGAGGTACATAGTGGGAAGACCCATTTTATGCAAATTGATATATTAGGATGCTAATATTCTGATAAATAAAGACATAGTGTATACATGGAGAGAGTGGAAACATATCCAAATATCAGTCCTACAGTTTTAGAGATAACATTTCCATGATTGTTATCATAGTAGAGCAGTGGAAGCATGTTTGTATGAAAAAACTTCAGGGGTGAAGCAATAAAGGTGTAAACATGCTAAAGAAGTAACAACATATTCATAAACAAAGCATTATGTACAAATTGGATCCAAAGAAATGCAATAAGGTTCTAAGGAATGGTTTTCCTATACAGGAAAGAAAAATTCTATGATGGATTCATGTCCTTGAACATCTTAGGATAATGGAAACAAGGTTTCTAAAAGGAAAACGATAAGGAACCATTTAGAAGAAAGTGATTATATGATTGGTATAGAATGCAAAAGAAATAAAATATAAGGAGAATCTATATCGAGTGGATCAAATCCATAAGTGACATTATAGAGGTGGAAAGTATCACTGGAATATATGATGCCAAGTAAGAGGTAAGAGCAATGCTAACTCATTCCAGTTAACTCTATGCAGCTCGAAAAGAAGAATTGTATAGCATAGAAACATGCTGAAAATGATTATGCAAGTGAACTTGAAATCAAATGGGCCAGGACAAGAGAAAGTAATGGTTTATTAAGAAAATCCAAGTGTTGATATGTTAAGTCAAGGAAATGTCGAATCATTTTGTTTCAATAAAGAAATTGGCATTAAATATCCAAGGTTAATTAGAGAGCATGACTAGAAATGTAATTTGGTCATGTAGGAGTTGGATCAGAGGGATCCAAGTAACAATGGAATGATGAAAATTAATATCAACATATTATATGGCTACAAGTGTTCAAAGTAGATAAGAAAGGTTGGGATGGAAGATTACTCGAGATAGAGAACAATTAGGCACATTGTTTTCTTTTGTAAGAACACAAGAAGATTTAGGAATCTGGGAATAATTGAAGACTTATGGGAACAACAAAGAAAAGTGATACAGGGAGAAAGAGGTTGTTGCAATTACTGTAGCAACAATTATGTTATGGATTGTTGGATAACCATACATAGAAAGAGATAATTCTTTCATGTTTGCAAGTGTTACTACTAATGTTGTTGCATATGGAAGGAAGCAACATAAAGATGAAGTGTTGATTAGAAGATTGATCAATGAGGCATGGGAGATTCTATTGTCATCATCTAATCAGATAGCATTAAATTCATTTAATGGAAGCTGTGCAGGTAAGTATTTTATAAAATTAGGTTTGCATAATTGTTGAAGGGAATTTAGGTAAGAATTTCCCCATTCAATTTTATTTTATAAAATCACATTATTGTATTATTTGAATGAATTAATGGGAATAAGATACCACTAGGTGTGGTAAAGTCTAGAGGCTTGTAATAATTATCAAAGCTTCTTAGCATTTGAATGCATATAATGACATAGTAGCATGTCATGTTAATTTTGTTATGAGGTAATAACCAAAGAAATAAAATGTATGCCACCCTTATAGGAAGGGATGCCGTAAAATCTAGTCATGTATGAGACCATGACATGGTTGTTTATGGAAAGGTATGGTTATGGAAAGGATATGTACCACACAAATATCCAATGAACTTCCTACTTCTAATAATATTTGGACTACAACCTTTTTGCTAACACTAATGAACACCACATAATTATATTCTTGGTGTAGTGTTCGGGTCGAAAAGGAATGAATCCAAATACTTGAGAAGAAAATAGGAAGTGTATGGAGAATGTGTCAAGGAATTGGCCAGATTTCCAATTTAAAAACGGTGAGATACATGAATTAGATATAGATAATTATGAAAATCAATGGAAAGATGTAATGAATAGATATGCATTGACAATTGCACTCATGCATAGTAAGTGGTAGAGTTGCACTTATGCATGATATAATTGTATACATAAATGAATTTGTTGAATGCATTTTGTGAGTGCATGCATATATATTATTGAATGGAAATAATTATACTAACATATCAAACGTTACAATTATTACTCACTTATGGAGTTGAGAACATTTCAGGAGTTTTTAGACATTGCAACAGGAAAGTTGCAACTCAAGTAGTTACATGAGAATTGACTACAAGAAATTTTTTGTTCATAAAATAGAGTAATGGACTTACTGATATTAATTGTGAACATGCATATGTATAGAATGATAATTCATTCTATTTAATAAATTATTTGATAGTTGTGATTGAATTGTTCAGTGTAGACAATTTTAAGATCACTTTGTAAGGTTTTGGTACATATTTCAATGAAAGTATAATGTACAGGAAATATTGATAACTTGTTGGCTGAAAGTAAGATAGAAGCATTGCAGGAAAAGTGGTATTCAGTATGGTGCTTGCTGAAAGCCATAAGGAATATTGTATCCTACTATGGCAACAACCATGAAAATTTATGAGATAGAATTTCATATTTTTGGAAAAGTTGAATTCCTTAAGAAATACGTTTGAGTTTCTAAATGAAATTATTTCTATAATGTTCTCTCATAATAACTGTATGTGTGTGATACAAATGAAATAATATTGATTAAAGTTGAAATTCTTGGGAAGAACAACTACTATTGGAGACACTGGAGCCCTATAAATGTAGAACCTTGGTGGGGTTCTATTGATGAGTTGGCACTCTCCTTGTTGTGAAAGACTTCGAAATATGGATCATTGAGGTACGATATAGCAGTGAAGGGATACCTGGTCCTGGAAGGGTGAGTGAAACAAGGAAGATGCAAATCAGGAGTTCTTATGGCATGATAAGATATAATCATGAGGGTGTGTCAATGGAACAATGAGATGAATTATTTCTTGAAGAAAATCTATGGAATTAAGCAAATGAATTCCAACTACAGTATGAATACATGAATTGGTGCTTGAAAGAAGAGCACCAAGTGGATAACAAGCATCATTAGAAAACACGTGGATCTTTTTGAAGAATTTTGAATTCTACATGGTATATAATGCACTGAGGACAATGCATAAATAAGGTGAGGGGAATGTAATACCCCTAGGATGAACCCAAAATTGTAAATATAAATATAACTATGTTTATAGGCTAGTGAGCAAGGTTATTATAGGCTAGAAGGCTTATGTGATTATTAGGCCAAAGAGCCTAGATGCTAAAGATCTTTGTGCCTATTATTGTAATATGTAAACACTCATATCATTAATAAAGTACACCGCTACTACAGAACAACCCACAAATGAGTATGGGGGGATAAACTCCACTAGGAAGGGAAAGGGAGTTAAGAGCCTAGGAAGGGGCTAAGCTAGAGGGCTTAAATCCCAAAGGAATATTATATTATTATTCCTAAAGTCTAAGTTATGGATATAACTTATGTTATCCTAAGTTCATGTGGTAAGGGAACGAATTACAAGTGGATACAAGAGAGTCCCTTGGGGTGCCATGTGTCGTAAAAGGCACATGCACATATATTCTTGGATGATTCCATCATTTGAATAATTCTTTCACTCATAGAGGGGAGTGGTCCTGCGTACCTCTCTGTTAGGAGCAGGGTACTTGTAACTTACCTGAACTCTATTGTTTCCATCACGAGACTAGTACTTCGGAAGCTTAGCCTTGTGGACAATGGGAAATCTGGGTTGACTGCAGGCTGAAGAGGCGGGTTGTTAGGCCCATGGTCGAAGAAGCAGGTTGTCAGACCCGTAGTCATTATCTCCAAGTGAGTGTTTTGATATGTCGAAGAAGCGGGTTTTCAAGCCCATAGGCATTCTCTCCATGTGGGAGTTTTTCTATGTCGAAGAAGCGGGTTATCAGGCCCGTGATTAGTTTTATCTAAGAGAGAAACTACTTAGAATTGTTCCTTGGTGCACTGGGAAATAGCTACAGGGTTCTGATACTTCATGTTTGGTCTATTGTTGAAACCCCAGAAGGGAAGTGGGGAAGGTGAGGGAATATTGATCAGAGAAGGGGCACACTTCCTAGGGTGGGACATGCATGTGGGGAATGAGAGACTGCAGGCTATTTGCAGTAGTTGGGCACCTTGGATGGAGAAATTATTCTGTTGGACAGACCTTAGACTGGCTTAGTATTCCTTTACCCGGGTCGAGTTTATCCCCAACTCGGGGGTGACCCACTACTAAGATTACGAGAAGTGTGGTCTATGGCTGGGAGGAACGTGGAAGTTTTGCATGTAGTTGGTGGTCTTTATATCAAACATAACTATGAATTATGTGTTAAATTACATGTTGCAACTGTATCTATGCATTTGTTCTTATGGGTTTTCCCCTATGTATGTTGCATGTGTATTGGTAGTATTATTCTGCATGTATCTATATATTTGCAGAGTATTTTTATATGATTTGATTTTTGTATATAGTTCTGAAAGAGTTTCACGTGGCATAGCCCTTCGGGTGGTTGGGTATGCTACAAATAGGTATCAGAGCATGAAATTTTTAAGTGGCATGACTCAACGTGGGTGGTTGGGTATGTTACAAGAGTTGTCATCACAAATGAAGCACATTGAAAACACATAAGGGTTATAAATGAAAGGAGTACAATGTATCAAATTTATTCTCAGACAAGTGGCACACCTAAGAAAAATCCCAAAATTGTGATGCAAGAGAAATAAAGGTCCTTAATTGAGAATTAAGGTGATGGAGATGATCCTAATCACCCTAAAAAGAGTGTTGAAAAATATAACAAATTACTAATAACTAGTGAGAGAAAGAGACAAACCGATCAATAGGAAGAAGAGGTCATACATGGGAAGGACATTGTTCTTGAAGACATGGAACTTGATGCAAAAATATAAGATATATAGTTTCCATATGATGATAAGAGGGTTCAACCGAGTAGATAAATAGCAGCGGAATTGGTGACTCAAAAACCATTTTTATGAAGAATAATTCATGACCCTCCATAGTGCACTATTTGACAAAGATTTTAAGAAGTTAGTCTTTGAATGAGTGAATTCAAAAGGAAAAACAATGCAAGAAAAATATACATAGATCGACTTGAATGGAGTCCCAACATCGATAATTGATCGAATTCATAAATTTATTGGTGACGCTTTGGAAGTATCAATTGATGAAATGGAATTTGAAACTACAAGGCTCAAAGAAAGGATTAAAGAATTGGAATGTGCTTTGATGCCACCTCCTATTTTTACAAGTCCAATTACTACTATTCAACCAAGGAGAAATCCCAACGGAACACATGAGTCGAGTTTGAAGTTGAAAGGAACATCAAGTCTTTTGGATGCAGTCAGGTGATTTGTTGGAGAAAATATAAAAAATAAATTGTACCTTATTTTAGAGGCATGCGATGTAGGGAATAATATTATTTATTTTGGTTCTAGGCTAACCAATTTAAGAGATTATCTCTAGGATGACTTTATTAATGAAGAAATTTTCTATAAGGATGTTGCTATCACATTTATCTAAAAAAATTCTGGTATGAATGAATTGAAAAGAAAAGAAGAGGATCTACATTCCCCCATTCGAATAAAATAGTTGAAATCTTGTTGGATAAAATATATAAAGGTGTTGAAAGAAATATTGGACGGTTGCGATGCCCTGGTTGTAAAAAATGAGGCATTATATCGTAAATTGACTGAAACAGACTTGGCATGGACTATGGGGGAGGTCCAAGACCCAAAGTTAATTTTAAAGGCAACAATTTGAAGAACACATGAAATTGAAGAGTTTATCAGTTGAAAAATTTAATAATATGACCGAGTACACTAAAAATGAAATTGAGAGTTGGTTGGTAATTTATGTAAATAAAAAAAAAAAAAAGATATTGAAGATACATTCCACCAACTTTCGTTTGAATTAAGAGAATTATAAAGCACAATATTTGATATCAAAGTCAGACAAGAGATAAATGTTGCACCAATGAAAGAATATATTGAAAGTTGGTTGAAAATGGTATTGGTAGAGAAACTACAACAAGATATGATACAAGAGGGACATCAACAAGCAAATGAAAGAGGAGATTCCATCATAGTGAGTGACATAGATAACATTCTTCCCATTTCATTTCTCTTCTCATTTAGAAAATCATCTAATTGTGTTGTATTATTCCCACGAAAAGCATAATTGATTCTCTGACCACTTTCTCTTTGTCTTATTTCATGTCCAACCTTGTTCCTATTTATTTTCTTTATTTTATGTTCCATTAAAGCTTGATCCTAGTCCAAATTTGGACGAATGTATTTTAATTTCGAAGACTATATTATTTTTTGAGAAATCCCAGAGAACTACTTCAGAGATAAACTTTAATTATATGTTTTTAAACTATGATTTTGAGCATTGGATATTTAAAGGTTTTCCTATCATATTCTCTTTTTCTATCAATGAAAAGACTTTTAAATATCCTTGATATGTGGGCATTTAATATTTCTTTCCCTGAATGTGATAAAAAATATTTAATGTTATGATGGATGTGAGATTTATGCTACATTTTCTATAGTTTTTACCTTTGTATAATATCTCTGCAAAATATTTTATCTTATGGATGAATGTTCCTGGTCCATTTCTCAAGAATTCTTAATAAAAATATATTCTTTTCAAATATTTTTCATTTATTTGAGTTATAAATATTCGAAGTTTACTATTTAGTACTCTCCCATTTTAATATCATTATGCAATATATTCAAGATATATCTTTTATCCAAAGAGGAGTACCACCTCTATAAAAATGCAGGGGGATTCATATCCTTGTGAGGTTTTTGTTTCGGTCTTAACTAATTCAAACATCAACATTTTTGGAAACCATACTAGAGAACAAGAACAAAAAGATGGTTTTGTAGAGAAAAAAAATTATGACTCAACCTAAACCTAACCAACCCCAATTGCAAGTTGGATTAGGAAATCAGACAATTGTTTTGAATCAATTATATGATATAGTGCTAACAATAGCCAAAACTTGTGAAGAGATTGAAAGATCATGGGAAACTCTTTCTAGAGAAGAAGAAAGAGAAATTCCAAGAAGGCAGAGAAGACAAGATAGAAATTGAAGTTGGAATTATATAAGGGCTCTATAACAAGAAGTAAGAGAAAACAAATTCAAGTCCCAAAAGTTGGAGAAAGTTCTGCAAGTGAAAAAGGAAGACATCCATTCATGGGTGACAAACAAGAAGGAAATGAGAACCCCGAGAATCATGAAGAGAGAGAAAGAGATCCCCGAAGAAGGGTTATAAATAGCCAATTTAATATTCAACAAGAATAACATTAATTGCCAACTCTCCCATAAGGAGCATTGCCATCATTTTCAAGAGATGGAGTAATGGATCCCAAAAGACATATGGATTTGTTTCTTCACATGTGTGAGATTGATTTAATAGAACATGATGATGTAATGGTCATACTTTTCCTTCAGAAATTGACATGATTGGCATATGAATGGTATACATCTCTTCCTGCAAGATCAATTTCATCATTTGATGATTTAGAAACCATGTTTTTTGCTATGTATGCTCCTCTGGTATCATATCATACTTTGCTCACACAATTCACCCAAATTTGTTTGAAGAAGGGTGAAAGGGTTAGATATTTCAACCTAATATTTTTTAAGACACTAAATCAGATTCCAAAAGAGCAGAAGCCAAATGGTCTAGTGATACTTGGATGTTACAAAAATGCAATTCCTTCGAATGTAAAATTTACTATTAGGGATGCTCAAATTGAAGAATTTTATGGAGCAATACATAAATCGACAGAAATGGGAGAAATCATGTTGGAGACAGATGTTGATCTTCATATCATTATCTGGAAAGTCCAAATACAAATGGATAATATTTCCATTTCAAATCAAAGAGCATCAACTTCAAAGAAAGTTGAATATCAAAGAGCACGTAATACTAAAAATCAAGGATTTGGTGGAGGGATACTCAAAGGGGTAATTCCTAATGTAAGAAATGATCTAGAAATAATGGAAGAAACTAGACAAAGGATGGATATAGAACATATGAATCGAACTATCGAAGAAATGCAAAATGAAATAACAAGATTAAGACAAAATGAAAATTTATCCCCTAATCTGAGAGTTCATGTTCAAGAACAAAGGAGAAATAATGTTCAAGAAAAGAGAATAAGAAATGATGATACAAATGAGAAATTTAGACAAAGGGCACCTAGAGTGCCAAATCTTAATGTTGTATTTTTAGAAGAATTTTTTTAAGATGAGATAGTTGATAATGTTAATCAAGAGGTTGATTTCATTCAAGATGAAATTATTGAATGTATATAGACAGATGAAGGCGAGTCATCCATGTATATATTAATTGACTTCCTTGACTCAAAATTGGTCCCTCCTTGCATATCAAAATCGATCCCTCCTTGCATCAAAATGATAGCATATCAACTTACCTCCTTGTATCAAAATTCGTCCCATAGCATACCCACTTGCATAAGTCTCCAATTTGAAAGGATTTTGCAAGTAAGGCAATGAGAGAATTGATGCTTGACTAACCTTTCATTTTAGCTCATTGAAAGCTTTATGCTACTTATTTTCCCACTATAAACTATTACCGCTCGTTGTTATGGTATGGAGTGGTGAAACTAACACTGAAAATGATGTTATGAACTTCTGTAGGTACTATGCTACCCAAGAAAAGATCTTAAATTCAGTGACACTAGTAGGAACTAGCCAATTTATGATGGAAAAAATCTTTGTGGAATCTACCTTGAGCTCCCCTCCACCAATCACATACCCCAATACACCAATGAATGTTGAGAAAACTCACGTTTATTGAGGTTATCCAACAACTGGTTCTTTTTCAGAGTCTCTAACAGTTGCACGAGATGTGATATGTGCTCCTCCCAAGTAGAGATATAAAGAAATATATCATCCAAATACACTATGATAAATGAATCTAAATATGGGTGCAATACATCATTCATCAATATCATAAATTATGTTTGTGCATTACATAAACCAAATGGAATGACCAACCATTGATACAAACCTTACTTTTTCTTGAAGGTGGTCTTCCAAGTGTCTTATTATTTGATACGTACCTAGTGGTATGTCGATTGGAAATACAACTTGGTGAAGTACTTGGCATGTTGCGACTAGTCTAACAAATCATTATTCCTAGACACAAGGTATTGATTCTTAAGCATAATATTGTTCAAATCTCTATAGTTGATACACATCTACCGATTCCAATTCTTATTTGTTTTTATGATAATATGATGCAAACCCCCTACCCCAGTGGGGTCTGCCACCTCCCCATCACTAGATCATTCCCAATTCGGAGCCGAAATGACTCTCTGATTCCTTGTTGGAATCTCTATTAAACGAATCCACAGGTCCTTTTGTCTTGCGCACAGGCCTTGAGAAAAACCTACGTGCACACCCACCTTTCGGCGCTTTTCTTCTTCCTGAACCAACTCACAACTTGACGCTGGTTCCTTTTCCCTCAGGTGACCTTAGCTATAACCCAGGGCTCAAACAACACGCGTTTCGTGTTTCGTTTTTTTGGGACTCCTGCATGCGAGCTCTCCCCGGCTCCTCATCCTTCGAAATGCCAAACTCTGAGATGGAGTCTAGTTCCACGACTAGCTCCTCCTTAGCCCTCGTCCATATGACCAATACCCCATGACCATCGGCTAATGTCCAAAAGGCACTCTGACTTTTGCAACCTCGCAATTCTGATTGCAAGTGTTCCTAGGTCCTTCGACCCCCAAAACCTCGAAAAAGGTTAACGAGCTCTGGCTCCTCCCTTGTCTCTTCTCCACGTGACCACCGTTTGTGATCATCGACTGAGCCCAAAAGGTGCTCGTCACATTTCACGTATCGACGATGGGAAATGGTTGACCCCTTGTCCTTCCAACTCCCAGTTGCCAAAATTTCGATGGGGCTTAACTCGCGTTAGCCCTCCCTTGAGTCTCCTCCTTGTGACCTTCACGTGTGATCTAGAGCTACTTCCCCCAAGTATTTCAAGACTCGTGGTTCATTCGGGTGCGATCCAATCTTCAACACTTGGATTTTTAAACCCTGAACTCCGAAATGCCAAAATGGCACTTCTCCCAGATCTATGGCTCTGGGCTTCCCTACAAACCGATGAATTAGATCTCTTCGTCGTATATTGGGACTTCACACTACGTGAAATTTTGGTTTTGTTCACCTCTACTTCCTCGATACCCGAGCCCTGATATAGATCGATGGTTCACAACTCCTCTCGATCTGATGACTCAGATCATGTCGCGATCTTGCGACTCACGAGCTATTGACTCTCCGTCCTTTGACTCCTTCCAATGGCGAGTCAACGAACCACAGATCGCTTGCCATGTGTCTTCCTGATGGATAGTCCTAATTCCTTCACGAATTCTCCTTTTGCGATTTTGGGGAAGTCTTCCCCTCTAATTTCCCGGTGCCCAAATCTCCGATGGGTTTGGATCTCTGACACCTGTCACCCCGGATCCAGTGGTCGAGAATGATTTTTGTGTTTTCAGCAATTTTGAGTTCTCGCTCTTCACCACCCTTCTATGCCTAAGTTCTGAAACCCTGATGGTTTCTGGATCTTCACCACCTATACTCCAAAATGGGCGGCTTGATGGTCCTCCATGTGAATTCGAGATTTTGCGTATCGAGGGTATGGAGCATAGCCTCCTCTACTCATCCAACTCTCGATTCTCGATGTTCAATCCTCTATGTTGTGTGCACTATCAAAGGGTTTAACCCCCCGTGCACCTTCTTTCGGATAAACGGTTGTTGTTCCACGCATTAGATCTGACTATTCAGATCTATTTCTCCCAAGTGCTCTCCTTCTGTTGTTTGGACTTGGATCTCAATGGTACAGATATAATCCTCAGTGGCTGATCCAATGGCTGTTGTTCTATCCCTCTTGAGCTTTCCTTCATTTTATGAATTAGAATATTTTATAAGTCTCGAAGGCCTCGGCCTTTGACTCTTCCTCTTGCGAGCCTGGTTCCTTTGAATCTCGCCTGTGTTCTGAAAATGATACTCTTCCTGAGCTTTGTCAACTTAGAAACCTCGAAAGGTTTTCTCTGTGCACACTCTTTTTGCACTTTCTCTTCTGAGTTTCATTCCTTTGAAGATTCAAAATCCCACGCACACCTTGCATTCTCAGGATTTCGAATAACTCAGATTCAAGGGATTTTCTTGAAAAGAAAATACCTCATGCCCACCTGGCACTCTTATTTGTTGTTTCTTCGAACTCGATCCAGAATCCATAAGATGCATTCTATGCACTCGCTCAATACCCTCCTAGAAGAGCTTCACAGAATCCTCAGCAATTATGTCTTCTTTGTGCATTCCTCTGCACAGTCCTCCTTCTAGAGTATTCAGTAACTCTGAGGTTTCTTTGAACGCGACAAAGAATTCTTCTTGTGTATGCTTGCACTGGATCAATTCCCACCTGGCAGAGCACTACAAAACCTTCAGTGATTCTTTCCCCTCACTGTGATTTTCTCTACAAAGTCCTTCCTCAGAGTATTCAGTAACTCTGAAGCTCCTCTTGAGTCTGTAAATGCTCAGGTGTGCCCTCCTAGCATGTTCTTTCTAACTCCACAGAGTTCAGATGTGCACACCTTGTGCTGACTACAAAACCTCCCTTGTCCTGTTGTGCACTCCTTGCACAGCCTAAGGAACCCAGAACGATATAAAAGACTCAACAAAGATAGAAGAAATCTATCTTCCTACTGTAAATGAAATGTAGCATACATCTACAACATTCATCCATGGAAACATGTAAACACATAAACACATGGTATGCAGAAAAAATGCTTTTGTATTAATATGAATGTCTATAAAGATGTTTACAATAACTAGATTGTAACAAGTCTCAGTTTCAAGTTCTCTCACCCTCAGAACTTATGCTTCCTAAGGCCTCTCTACCCAGACCTCCTATCTTTCTTTCTTTCTCTCTTCTTCTCCCAGTCCCACACAGACACTCTATCCTACTTCTGCTCTATCCTCTCAGAAGGAAGATATTTTCCCTTACTAAAGAGGGGCTTTATCGAGGCCATCCTCTTCATCTACCTCATTAAATTTCTCATTCAATTTCATTTAATGGTTGTTAATTACAATTCAGACTGAGTCAACACTCCAAGTCTGCGGCCTCTTACAGTCCCTAAAGACTTCACATGCAAGTTACAATTTAAAAATGTTGAGACAGGAAATATCTCAACAACTCAATTAATTTCTGAGTTAATGCTTGATTTGAATTTGAAAAATGAGAGGGTTGTGCCTCTCTTCTCCCTTGAGTGTGTGTTGACCATGTTGCTAAGTTGGCGCTCCTTTGAGATGAACTGATGCTCCTACATCATACTCCTATGTTGCGAAAAATTCATGAACTCGTGTTCATGAGCTTCCAACAATGTTGAAATCCACCTGGATCCCAAAATGCTTCTTGGAGTTTTCCATCTGCTTTATCTCTTTGTTGTTGCTGTTGCTGATTCTTCTTCCTTGTTATTGTGGAAGACTCTCTTCTGCTTGGATTTCCTTTGTTGATTGCTCCCTGGACTAACCCCAATACGAGCCTTTTTATTTTCTCAATCACGTCTTCCAACTGCTCCAATTGATGGTTCTCTTTATGCAGTCTCCTCTGCTACATTTCCTCTTTGTCAGTGGGTCGATCAACTCGATCCCTCATGCGATTTTCTCCATCACCTGTGGCCTTAGCTTTCCATTATGCTGCGAATTTCAGTTCTGTAGTCCCCTCATCAAGTTGTTGCTCGACTTCTTCCTGTGACAGCGTTGTTGCTGCCAGTTATTCTTGAGTTGTTTCAACTCCAGCCTCCTCCAGTTGCTCCCTATACTAAAATTTCGATTCATCTTTTGTTGCATGCCTCGGCTCTACAGTCACCATCTGTTAAGATACCTGGCTGAAATTTTCGAGCAATTTATCCGAATGATCTTTCCATGAAATTTGCATGACTATATTTCGGTAGTCATCTGCTGGTTCTAGATTGTCCAACCAATCCTCCAACATTCTCAATTATATCTCCCATTGAGTGAGCATCTCAACTGTGTGCTCCTCTTCTTCTCCTTGGGCATCTTCATACATCTACTCCTTCGTCATGATAGTCACCGCTGGTTGTCTTTCCTCTTCAGCTACACTTTCATCATGTGCATTGGCCTTCACTTGGCTTTTGGGTAGGAATATCTAAATTCCCCCAATAATCAGAATTCTCTTCTGATCCTCCTCCATTGTGATGGAAGTATTTAACTTTTCATCGTCTTCATTCACGTGGTCTGCAAACCCACATGATTCTTCTCTTATCATCACTCCTCGCTGATATGAACTCAACCCTGAGTTCATGAGACTCTCACATGACCTCATCTGCTCTCCCTTTCCCACATGATAATATGGGATTTCTTCTCTACCCATCTGGAAATCTGAACTTTTAGCACTGCTCCCCTGGCAGCATACGATACCTTCATCTGACCTCTTTCCATTGCCCACCTAGAAACTTGGAAGTCCATCTCCGCCCACCTGTCAGTTCACAAGATCTTCATCAGATCTCTCTTTCTCTTCGTCGTTGAGGCTCTTCCCAGCTTCTGGCTCACAGATGTGAACCACTTCCCCTGTGTTCTTGAGGCTTTCAACATACCTCCGCCATCCTCTTAACAGTATTCATTGTCCTTTTGCCAACAATCTCTTGACTAGCCACTTTTCTTTCCTCCTAAGAGGCCATTCATACACCCAATGTGTCTTTGCATCCTGTTGCACCCGAAGTACAAGCTCTTCCATCTGCGATCTTATCTGATCAAGCTTCTGATCGACCTCCAGATTTGTATCTGGACTATTCTTCTTCTTGCGCTCTCCTTTTCGACCACATCCATGGCCTTCAGTAGCCATCTCTACCTCCCGTATGCCCTCGTGGAAAACATATGGATCACTCTACGCCCGAGAGAATCCCCATCTTTTCTTGCACTCACCTGGCAAAAAAAAAATTGTTGTTGTGTCCCATGCAACAATCCTCCTCACAGAATGTTGATATTATTCCTTCCTTCACCTGTTGTCCACAGGTAAATTTATGTTCTTGATACCACCTGATGATATCAAGTCGTCGCCTTCATTTCCTTCGTCTGTTGTTCGTAAGAAAGGATCGACCTTCTGACTACCTTCATTGCCTACATAAATCAATTATGTGCTCTGATACCACCTAATGGTGTGTATCAGAGTGTTTTATTTATCTACTTTGCTTGAAATCTATAGACAAAAAGTGGCTCTGATACCACTTGATAGTGCGTATGAGAGTATTTTCTTCAATCCCTTCCTCCTAAAATATACAAACGAAGAACCTGGCTCTAATACCACCTGATGCAAACCCCCTACCCAAGTGGGGTTCGCGACCTCCGGGTCACTATATCATTCCCAATTCGGAGCCGAAATGACTCTTTGGTTCCCTGTTGAAACCTCTATTAAACGAATCCACAGGTACTTTTGTCTCAGGTGCTCCAGATTTCGCGACCTCGAAATTTCGGTTGCAAGTGTTCCTAGGTCCTTCGACCCCTGAAACCCTGAAAAGGGTTAATGAGCTCTGGCTCCTCCCTTGTCTCTTCTCCACATGACCACCATCTGTGAGCATCGACTGAGCCCAAAAGGTGCTCGTCGCATTTCGCGTATCAACGATGGGAAAGGGTTGACCCCTTGTCCTTCCAACTCCCGGTTGCCAAACTTTTTATGGGGATTAACTCGTGTTAGCCCTCCCTTGAGTCCCCTCCATGTGACCTTCACCCGTGAGCTATAGTTACTTCCCCCAAGTATTTCGAGACTCGTGGTTCATTGGGTTGCAAACCAACCTTCAACGCTTGGCTTTTTAAACCCCAAACTCCGAAATGGAAAAACGACACTTCTCCCATATCTACAACTCTAGGCTTCCCTACAAACCGACTACTTTGATCTCTCCATCGTATATTGGGACTTCACACTCCATGAACTTTTGGTGTTGTTCACCTCTACTTCCACGATACCCGAACACCGATATAGATCAACGGTTCACAACTCCTCTCGATCTGATGGCTGAGATCATGTCGTGATCTCGCGACCTAGAGCTCTTGACTCTATGTCCTTTGACTCCTTCCAATGGCGAGTCAGTGAACCATCGATCGCTTGCCACGTGTCTTCCTGATGGACAGTCCTAATTCCTTCGCAAATTCTCCTTTCACAATTTTGGGGAAGTCTTCCCCTCTGCTTTCCCAGTGCCCAAATCTCTGATGGGTTTGGATCTCTGACACCTATCACCCCGGATCCAGTGGTCTAGAATGATTTTCTTGGTTTCGGCGATTTCAAGTCCTCGTTCTTCATCACCCTTCTATGCCTAAGTCTCGAAACCCCGACGGTTTCCAGATCTTCACCACCTGTACTCCAAAATGGGTGGCTTGATGGTCCTCCACGTGAATTCGGGATTTCGCGTATCGGGGGTATGGAGTGTATCCTCCTTTGGTCGTCCAACTCTCGATTCCTGATGTTCAATCCTCTATGTTGTGTGCGCTATCAAAGGGTTTAACCCCCTGTGCACCTTCTTTTGGATCAAACGGTTGTTGGTCCTCGCGCCAGATCTGACTGTTCAGATCTATTTCTCCCGAGTGCTCTCCTTATGTTGTCTGGACTTGGATCTCAATGGTCCAGATCTAATCCTCAATGGCTGATCCGACGACTATTGTGTTATCCCTCCTAAGTTCTCATTCATTTTCTGACTTAGAAGATTTTCTAAGTCTCGAAGGTCTCGACCTTCGACTCTTCCTCTTGTGAGCCCATTTCCTTTGAATCTCGCTTGCATTCTGAAAACGCTACCCTTCCTGAGCTTTGTCAACTCAGAAACCTCGAAAGTTTTTCTCTGTGCGTACTCTTCTTGTGCTTTATCTTTTGAGTTTCACTCCTTTGAAGATTCGAACTCTCGTCCACAACTTGCATTCTTAGGATTTTGAATAACTCATATTCGAGGGATTTTCTTGAAAAGAAAATACCCCACGCCCACCTGGCGCTCTTCTTTGTTGTTTCTTCGAACTTGATCCAGAATCCCTACAATGCACTCTATTCACTCGCTCAATACCCTCCTGGCAGAGCTTCACTGAGTCCTCAACAATTATATCTTCTCTGTGCGTTTCTCTGCACAGTCCTCCTTCCAGAGTATTCAGTAACTCTGAGGTTTCTTCGAACTCAACAAAGAGTTCTTCCTGTGTACGCTTGCACCTGCTCAATGCCCACCTGGAAGAGCACTACACAACCTTCAATGATTCTATCCCCTCGCTGTGCTTTCCTCTGCACAGTCCTTCCTCTGTAGTATTCAGTAACTCTGAAGTTCCTCTTGAGTCTGTAAATGCTCAGGTGTGCCCTCCTGGCACTTTCTTTCTGACTCCATAGAGTTCAGATGCACACACCTTGCACTAACTACAAAACCTCCCTTGTCCTTTTGTGCACTCCTTGCACAGCCTAAGGAACCCAGAATGATATAACAGACTCAACAAAGATAGAACAAATCTATCTTCCTATTGTAAATGAAATCTAGCATACATCTACAACATTCATCCATGAAAACATGTAAACACATAAACACACGGTATGCAGAAAAACTTCTTTTGTATTAATATGAATGTCTATATATATGTTTACAATAAATAGACTGTAACAAGTCTCAGTTTCAAGTTCTCTCAGCCTGAGAACTTCTTCTTCCTAATGCCTCTCTACCCAGACCTCCTATCTTTCTTTCTTTTTTCTCTTCTTCTCCCATTCCCACACAGACTCTCTATCCTACTTTCGCTCTATCCTCTCTGAAGGAAGATATTTTCCCTTACTAAAGAGGGGCTCTGTCGATCTCGTCCTCTTCATCTACTTCATTGAATTTCTCATTTAATTTCATTCAATGGTTGTTAATTACAATTCAGACTGAGTCAACACTCCAAGTATGCGGCCTCTTACAGTCCCTAGAGACTTCACAAGCAAGTTACAATTTAAAAATGTTGAGACAAGAAATATCTCAACAACTCAATTAATTTATGAGTTAATGCTTGATTTGAATTTGAAAAATGAGAGGGTTGTGCCTCTCTTCTCCCTTGAGTGTGTGTTGACCACGTTGCTGATCTGGCGCTCCTTTGAGATGAACTGATGCTCCTGCATCATAATAGGTGACCCACAAGGTGACATGCTTGGTTGAATTACTTCCTTCTCCAGTAGCTACTACAATTGTTTATTGACTTCATCTATTTCCATAATGAAATATCTATACAACTCAATATTGGGTAATGGGGATTTAGGAAACAATTGTATCTCATGCTCCACTTCGCTCTTAGGTGGTATCACTTTAGGCTCTTGGAACACTCCTCTGTATTCCTATAGAAACTCTTGTCACTAATGTTGTTTCTCTTTAGTACATCCCTCCAAGGATGTATTTTCTCTTACCAATTCATCACCTAGTTGATTCTCTCATAATAAAAAACAAACATACTTCTTACTTGAACTAATCAACTTTTTTTCTTGGTTGGCACTTACCAATGAGATCTTTGATTTACCTTTATCTGCATTGATGATAAAATACTTCCCATGCTTGATAGGGTGGTACTGTTTTTCATTCCTCATGAAGATTGCATCCCTCATATACATGTAGAGGCTTCCAAACACTACTACACACACTTCAAGGGGTATTATAACTAAATCCAATTCATCAATAAAATTTTCACTTACGAAAATTTTGATCTTACACTGTTTCATGACCTTGACCTTTGCATCCTTATTTACCCACCCCAATAGATATAGGATAGGAGTATTATGAACCTCCAACCCAAGCTTTCCAACCAGAATGTCCGCTATCAGAATGGCTTATGAATCAAATTCAAATAGAATGTATACCTTTGTCTTCTTGACCTGGATCTGGATATGGAATAGTTTTTCTATATCCTTCTCTTCCTTGTGATGAAATCTACATAGATTCACCTCCTTCTACACTGAAGTGTGGGTAATCTTCTCATCCACATATGAGCTTCTCTCTATCTGATTTCTTAAATACATGGATATAAGGTTATTCTTCTTGGATTCCTTCTTATGGTTCTTAGGGTTCAAATGTATATGTAGTTTCCAACACTTTTCTTCAGTATGATCATCAATATTGTAATGGTTAGAGTGGTTACTTGGATTACTTCACTAATGTGCAGTGGTTGTCGTCTTCCTATCTTTCCCTTTCCATTTCTTCTTCTCCTCCCTGGAAGTGTCTTGATATTATTTTTGTTTGGAACCACTTGAGGAGTACATATGGATTCTTGAGAGAGATATCCAACATGATAGCCATCTTTCTAAATTTGGTGTTGTACTCCTTAACACTTTTCCCTTGCCTTTGCCTAAAGTAATTCCAATGAATCCATTGTTCCTTTACATACCTGATAGGGTGGAATTGATACTTAATTAGGGTTTTGAAATCCTCCCACTTAGATACTAGTAGATCACCCTGCAGTCTAAGTGTCTATGTGTGGATTTCCAACCAATTTAATGCATGGCTCTCTAATTTCAATCTAGAAAACATAATTTTTTTCTCCTCATCTATATTGTGAACACTAAAATAAACCTCTAATATCTTCAACCAATTATTCAAATTCATTTCATCAATGTCATCTTGGTATGGCTTGATGTCCACTTTCACTTCAATTTTAAATAAATACTGTGAAGGGGTAATGGCACTCAAACTTTGTTGCTCTTTCTCAAGCTCTTTCCTTGACTCCTTTTTTGGATATTCATTATCTTTGGGTTTCTCCTCTAATATGATCACTAATTTAGAGTCTGGAACCTCCACGAATGATTTGAGCTTGTTTGCTAGAGCCTCCATGAAGAGGGTCATATTTAGATTTATATATATATATATATATATATATATATATATATATATATATATATATCAACGACTTGCTCTTCCAGCATCGCAAATCTCTCTTCCACTGGATCTTGAGGGTTGTTGTGAAAAGACCCATCTTCCATGGCTAGAGTTCTAGAACTTTATTCTTAAGCCAATTTATAGATCCCACAACTTCTCACAAATAATCTAAACAAAAATGTGGTGATACCAATATGATCTATAAATTGTCATGGATATTCCACTGAAATAGTTTGTCACAACACATCTTATGATATGCTGAAATCTTTTTTATACATGTTTATTTCCTTAGATCTTAGATTTTTTATATATATCTTGTTCCTCTATTTTATAGAAAATAATTGAAATATGAAAATAGAAAAATAGGAAAATGAAAAAAGAAACACCATTCCCACAAATAAACACAAGATTTACTCTAGGAAACCCGATATTGGAGAAAACCCATCTTAAAGTTGAGGCTTATGCTCTGCACTCTTTGATTTTGTTGTCAAAATGCATATACAAAGGAATGAACACTGATTGTGGAGTTGTGCATAACATTGCGGTCTGAAAGACTGCTACAGGATCTTCCTCCTCCTCTGTTATTCTCTCAAAATACAACTCTTAGATTTTTTCCTTAGCTATGAAACACGTACAATGCTAAATAATGTGCCCCTTCTCCTCCTGAAAACCCAATATTTAACATAGCCTGATAGTTGTCTAGGGTTAGGGTTTTGACTTCCTCAACATCAATTCACATGTAGCTAGATTCACACATTTGAGTGATGGGGGTTGATGGGACATGATATCCTTTCAAATTGTTTCTCGAGGAATCCCTCGTGCAACATAGGAACGCGATGATGGATAGTTTTACGTAAATCCTTCGATGAATACCAACATGTGACACATCTTCCTCGAGCAAAGGCACCACCCCATTCAAGGTACATATCAACTTTTATATTCCTATATTTTAAGGTTAGATAGATGCAGATGTTGTAGACAATTATTTGAATATGCTATAAGGGTATATTTTTGTCCATGACTTTTTCCAATAGAGAAAATATTACATTTGCACTCATCAAAGTTGTCCCCCATGTCAAATATTGGTGGGAGACTTTCTGTGAGAAAAATGAAACATAGGAGCCCTCATTATTTATAGTCTCACTCACCTAGGAGTCCTTCAGGGATGTTATTAAGGAGAAATACTACCTTGTTGTAAGTTATGACGACCTGTATACAAGATGGACCACATTGCAGCATGAAAGGGACCAAATAGTGCCAGAGTTTACAAATATCCTCCATACCTTGCACACCAAGATGGGTATCAAATATTATGAGAGACATATGGTGCTCAAATACCGTGGTGGTCTATATAGATACATCTAGACATAAATGGAGTTTCTGGACATATTTTCCTTGGGCACGACCTATCGATATGTCATCAAAATCAAGCAGAATCTTACACAAAAGACACGACGGTTTGGGTCTGGGAACCCCTCACAAAAAAAACAGGGAAATGGCAGCCCCAAACCACAGAAAAAAGGGCAGAGAAAATATGGACAGCCTCATGACAACTAGTCTAAGATCCAAACAAAGAAGGACAATGGAAAGACGAAGAAATACATCGGGAAGTGGTGTGACTTCCATAAGGGCCTCTGGCATAACACTGTTGATTTCTGCTAAAATAATTCGTTGGTGGTTTAGGTGAAAGCCTATGAATTAGATGTTGATTTTGACTCTGAGTCCAAACCAGAAGAGGGGAGACTGATTATTGATGCGGAACCCAATGCCACCATTTCAACCACCAAGATCCATCATGGTGAACCTTATGAGATAGAGGAAGGTGAACACCTCTTTCATTCATAGATGTGGGTGAAGGGTACTCCATTGCACTTTATCATTGATAGTGGTAGCCAGAAGAACCTCATCTCAGCGGAGGTCATCAAGTGGTTGGCCCTGCCAACAACACCGTACCCGCAACCATACACCATCGGATGGCTCCACCAAGGAAGCGATCTTCGTGTCAGCCAAAAGTGTTGTCTGTCCTACGACATCAAGCCCTTCAAAGATGAGGTATTGTGTGATGTTTATCCCCTTGAATTTGGTGATGTTCTTTAGGGCCAACCTTATTTATGGAAATGTCATTTTGTATATGAGTCTAGGCCTCGCAGTGTTATAATTATTTTGAACATGAAATTGTATAGGATACCTGAGGTAGTCCCACATACTCCCATTTCCTTGATCTCTTCCAAGCAATTCAGGATTGTCATCTCTCAGACTTAGAAGTTTTTATTATTCATGATTCGCTCCCAAAGTGAGTGGCAGGTTGCAGCCACATCCATGGCCTCAACGATCGATCTCTCCACATAATAGAAGCAAGTGGATAAGGTTGTGGAAGAATACAAAGAAAACTTCTCCTCACCCACCGGGTTGCGTCTACACTGTCAGGTCAAGCATTCAATCGATTTGACACCAGACACACTGCCACCCAATGGGCCAGTACATCACTGCTCTATGTTAGAAAACGAGGAGATCACACATTAGATCCAAGAACTTCTCTAAAAGGGGCACATCCAACCTAACTCATCACCATATGGAACTCCAATCGTGCTTTTTCAAAATAAATATGGGACCTTGCGACTCTACATCGATTATCGGGCTCTAAATAAAATCACAGTTAGTAATCAGTACCCGATTCCCTGAATCGATGATCTACTTGACCAGCTCAAAGGGGGAAAATAATTCAATAAGATTGATCTGAAGTCTGGCTACCATCAGGTCCTAATAAATCAGACACATGTATGGAAAAATTCCTTCAAGTCCAAAGAAGGATTTTTTGAATGGTTGGTCATGCCCTTTGGTTTGACGAATGCCCCAACAAATTTCATGAGGATGATGGAAGATATCTTGTGGCCTTTCACCAATTATTTTGTGGTGGTGTATCTAGATGACATCCTCATCTACAACAAGATTTGGGYAGAACACTTGCAGCATATTCAGCAGGTTCTGCACACTCTGCGACATCACAATCTATATGCAAATTTGGAAAAATTCTCCTTTGTCATGGACATGGTCTAGTACCTAGGCTACATTTTTTATGAGCATGGAGTGCATGTCGATCYAGCCAAGATCCAGGACATTCGTGACTGGCTAGCCCCAACCACACTCACTAAGCTTCGAATATTTTTAGGCCTTACCAATTTCTATAGCAGGTTTGTGTTGGGATTCTCCCATATTTCATGGGTCCTCATCCAACTAACCAGGGGCAGTGGTAGGGAAAATTTTGTGTGGGTCCTGTCACAACAACAAGCATTCAATGATTTGAAGTAGCTTCTACCTTCAAGAATCAAAGAAGCTTCAATCAATATGAAGGAAACTATAGAAGAGTAGATCATGCATCTAGATGGACTACATCACAAAGAAGGTCACTTACTCCCAGGTATCAAAATTTCTTTCTTGGTCATTGTTATACTTGTAAAAATTTTGGACATAAGGAAATTAATTACATAATCAATGAAAGGAAAAACTATGCAAGAAACATGAATGGTGTAAATATAAGATATGGAAATAATTGTGGATTTGTCAACAGAAGTTATAATTCATTTTCCCCATTGATGGACAAAAATATTGTATGCTACCAATGTAATTATCTTGGTCACAAAGCACGAGATTGCAAATATATGAATGAAGATGTCCCTATGCCAACCACAATATGGAGAAGGAAAGAGATTCCAAACAATGAAGATTTTTGAATAGCATTGACCGATGAAGAATGTAAAGAATAAGATGAATGGTACATAGACAATGGATGTTCTTCATACATGACCGGGGATCAAGACAAATTCATCATCTTGAAGAGAAAGGGTGGAAATGTTGCATTTAGAGATGACTCATTTGCCAAAATAATTGGAAAAGGTGTAGTAGAGCTTGGAAGCAAAAATGTAAAAGAAAAGAATGTCTTATTGGTTGAAGACTTGAAGCATAATCTACTCAGTGTTAGTAAAATGTGTGATCAAGGATATACTCTCACGTTTGACTCACAAAGATGCAAAATCAAAGAAGAAGGTCCAGGAAGATTGGTTGCAATTGCAAAAACAAGACCAAGTAACATATACGTCTTAAATTCACGAAAAATCTCCAAGGAAGAAAGAGACTATAAAAATGATTTTTTATTAAGTGCTATATGTTCAGGGGGAGAAGCCCTAAAGAAGAGAGTTACCTTTTTCCATTAAAATCAGGGGGAGCAACCCTACCCTTTGTCATTGATGTCAAAGGGGGAGAGAATTTGGGATTATGATGATAGGGGGAGCATGAGTATTGCCATCATGACAAAGGGGGATATTGTTGGAAGATTGGTTATTTTCATTCATGTCAACCCTAGTCATTAGTTTTGGACTGCAAGATTGATGAAGGTATTTGGACATGAAGGACAATGCACATGAAGACACAACACCCATGGATGGATAATATACATCATGTTGTTTCCAATGGTAGGTGGAACGTCACGTGGATCCTCATGGTTGAGGAGAAATGATTTTTTGAAGATGACAAAGTGAATTGAAGAAGGAAGTACATGTCGGCCTTGAAGATAATTAAAGAAAAGAATTACAAAATAAGAAAGTGTCAGGTCGGCCCTAATGTTAAAAGGAAGTGACATAAAGGGTATAAATACATATCATTATACATTCATTTTACGCAAGTTTGAAGTCAAATTTCAGAGGAGATCTGAAGTAGAGAAGGCCTAAATTCAAGGGAGGATGAAGTCTCTTGGTGATGTGTTCTAAGGTATGTTATTTACAGGTCATCTTACCATTTTCGATATAACTTTTTTTCTAGAACGATTCATATGGTGAAATTGATATGGTATTGAGAAGACATATCTAGGTACCTGTGGTAAAAATTTCAGCGCTTTATTCGCTATACTTTTGGAGATACACTCTGTGGAAGATAGGGTTTTTGACTAGTCCTGAAGCTAGTCATAAACAGGTGTTCCGGGTAAAACATTCATAACGGCTTCATAGAGAATCCAAATGAAGTGAGACAAATTTCATTGGAAATAGTACGGGTTGTAGTTTCTTGTGTGCGAGTTTTAGAATATGATGTTAAATATTGAGTGCACGGTATGTTGTACAATTTTGCTCTCCTGAATAAACTAAAATTGAATAAGGTCTACCATTCTCTCTATAACTTATTTTTGGGGAGGATTAAAGGTGTGAAACTTGGAGGAATTTTAGAGAATACATTGAGTAATATTATCTACAAGATCAGAGTATTCCGAGAATTGAAGAATTGTAGAAGTTGAAGAAGTCTCAGAAAGCATTATCAGGTTCTATGTGATGGTTGGTTGATGGTGATGATTTAATGTAAAGTTTTATTATCTCTCATATATTCTTGGGTGAAAGGAAAGGGCAAGGATGGAGAGGTCAACCCTCTATTGATATTGGAGGATTGTATCTTCCTCTTGGAGGTTTATCCCTCCCTTTATATTTGGAAGCTATAGCTACTTTTGGAAGTCATTACTTCCCTTGAACAATAACTATTGATTATTTATCATATATTGTGCATGGCGTATTGTGGTGTATTGGTGTAACTCTTATACTATTGTTTATTTCTCATTGGATATAATTGAATGGTTTAAGTATAAGTTGATTTTTTTTTTAAATTATACTTAATACTGATTCACCCCCCTCTTAGTATCAACACCATGGATGTTGCACTACCCCTTGCGACCACCCAGACAGACTCTTCCCATGCTAAAATTGAAGCCGACAAAGATACTCGGTTCATTGAGCGGATCCAACACATCCACCAACAGGTTCAAGATATTTTACAGAAGTCTAATGCCAAGTACAAGGAGTGTCATGATCAACACCGAGTGCCACACAAGTTTCAATTGGTAGATAAAGTTTGGTTGCACTTACAGAAAGAACGCCTTACAAGGCCCCATCATAATCTTTGTCCACTCTGCTATGGACCTTATACCATCACCAAGGTTGTGGGTGACAATGATTTTGAGCTCAACATTCCCCCCTTCCTTGGCTTGCACCTAGTGTTTAATGTGGACCTCATTTGGCCATACTTTCCACCATTATTGGACACCTCAAAGGTAGAAGAAACGTTGACACCGACAGATATCAACCATGACTGCATGGAACATGCATCCACTGATCAGATCGTGGACATACAGGTCAAGGGAACTCACCAACAGAAGTTTCATCTTTATCATATTGTCAAAGCAGGGCAACTCCTGCACCAAGGAAAGTGGCTCACCCTGGGCCAAATTCAACATAAATTTCCTCATCTAATGGGGGAACTCAATGCAATGGAGACCATTGCTTTCCAAGGGGGAGGATTGATACAGGTTGATATCGGTGGCCACCCACCTATTCCAACTAGCTCACATACAGATGTCATCTTGGAAGCTTCAATTTTCATCTTGGCAGTTGTTTTCTATATTTTTGGGTCCTAAACTTCCAGGGTCGTTTTGAGGCCTTAAAAAACATTTTTTATGCCCGCCACAATCACACTGTAGACGAAGTCAGAGTGTGGCGACATAATGTGTAGTCCGTAGATAGACCTTTCCAACATGCTATAGTGCGCCTAAAAAGAAGATCGCATGCAAAAGTTACGACCCCAAGAAGTTGATGTACCAACTTACCACAACAGGGCTCACATGGATTTTATTGTTTCATCTCCTAGGGTTAGGCTTTTGGATGTCTAGGGTTTTGGCATTCATTTTTGATGTAAAAAGGCCTTTGGAGCCTCATTGTAATAATCTTCTTACGAATGAGAACAACCGTCAGATCTCTTCTCAGAGATAAGTTGCCACCATTCTAGCAAGCTTATTTCAGTCTGCATTTTACAGTTTCAACATATGTCTTTATTGAATAGAAGCCAAGTTTTAATGTATCTCTATGATTGTTGATTGTATCTCTGTGTTCATAATATAGATCTATATTCATTTCGTTATGCTCATAAAATCTAGATCAAAAGGTCTCGATGTGTAGAACATCGTTAAGGGGGCTCCAAGGAGTTTTGACAACAAAAATATTGTTTAATGCCTCAAAATGACTATGGAAGGTTTCACATGGAGTTTTCCAAACTAAGACCTGCTACCAAAATAGATGAAAAATTATACGATGATCCAATCTAGATCACTTGCTCTGTGAATTCAACCAATAATTATACTCTAGTGTCTCGTCCAAAACTTGTTGTACATTTCATTTCCAATTGTCTTCCTTGGCCTGTTGACATTGCCATTGGCTTTCCAATTGTCTTCCTTGGCCTGTTGACATTGGCATTGGCTTTGAAAACCTCCTTTACAAATCCCACTCTGCATTTCATTGTTTGGTATTCGATTTTGGTGCCCTGTCCCACTTCCATCTCTCCAAACTCCTCTCATAATTATGCTTTGGTGCACCATCCAAATCATGCTCTGCATTCCATTTTTGGTGGCCTTCCTTCAACGTGTTTACATGGCGTTGGCTTTGCATTTCCTTCAACTTTCCACTCAAATAACTAGCCCGCAAGTTTTTTTTTACATTGAACCTATCTTAATTAATGGGGAAATCATAAACTCAATGCTGTATGTGTGCAAAAGACAGCTAGAATGTTCTTCCTTTTAGATTCACTTGAATCAAACATAATGAAACATAGATCAACTATATCAATTTATATCAAAACTCATGATCATATTATAGTAAAATAAATGATTAAAATATAACAATTAACATTAATGTAGTACAATAATGGATTCATTAATTTGGTTAATAATATATCTATATAACGAAATAAATAACACCAACATTGAATTTTATTATTTTACCCTCAATCTCAAATCTATTTGATCTTATCCTTGACTTTGATGTGAGTTTTAATCTTATCCTTAGCTTTGATGATAAGCCTTATATAACACTACATACACATCACATCAACCTAGGCAACTGAAGTGGTCATATTCAAGGACAAAATTTAATTTTGTATCTCTATATTTTTTCGAGTTAAGAGATTGTGATCTTTTTGGATAAGCCAAGGCATAAGTCTCATGATTGCTGGCCGAGCATCCAAAATTTAAATGAGATTTATGTTTGATGAAGAGATGTCAAATTTTATTTTATTTTTAAATAAACAAATATCAATATAATTATAATTAATTTATATGAAAATATTAATGATGTATTTTTTAACTTGATAAAGTAACGATAAATGAGATGGAAGTTTCACTTCATTATCTTATTTTATTGGATACAGTGAGACTTTGAAATCCTATAGGATCTACATTTTAGCACAACAGAAGATTTTGATGACTGTGGATGTGAAGTTTTTTTTAGGATGTGAGGCCCTCTAGTTCACAGGTATCTCCTTTAGTGATAGAAAGGAGTGAGGAGGTTGCTAGTCCAGACGTTTATTCAGAGGCTAGAGAAGAATCAGATCTAGGTGTGCATGAGGTGTGATTGGGGATTCATTTTCTCTCGCTCTCTACTCCAGCACACAGAAAGATGAGATGGCTTACTCAGACATTACGGGATGCAGAGGAGCGGAGCACCCAGATCTTCAATGAGGGTGAGCAGACCTCCTAGGAGATATGATAACCATATTGCATTGGATTCTTCCATTCGCAAGATTTCCAGTTGTTTTGAGTAGTTGAGGTGTGATGCTTTTATGAAGGATGACGTTTTAGTTGATTCCAAAACTGTAACATGTTCAAATTTGTAGATAATAGATTTGGTTGAGTTGCAAAGGGAGCATACACATAATAACAATAATAAGCTAAACTCCTTATTATCATACATATAATAAGTATTGAAATTTTTTATACACTTTGAAAATTTTAATCTATTTATTATTTTGAGAAAAACAAAAATGAGATTTTATATGAATTATCATTTATGTTTGTTAGTTTTGGTAAGTTATAAATTTTATTATAAGTTAATTGGGTTAATTTGGATTATTGTGAGAAATGATTGTTATCTTCCCACCTTTGTTTAATTACCATAATAATGTGAATAAAATTCATAATAAATATGTTGTAATGGCTAAAAAAACTATAATCTACAACAAACAATATAAATGTATTAAAATATTTAATACTCTATATATTGAAATATCTTTTAGTATAATATATATAAAATATATATCCTATAACCTAAAACAGTTCTCTATGTGGCTAAATACATATTATTTTATCTATAAGCAATACCATAAGTAAAAGAAGATTGATGTTACTAGGCAAGATTCTTCAAGAATGGAGTTGGCTAGCTGTTTTAAGAAACCACTTTTTTAGTTGGAATGTGGCAATATAAATTTACACAAATTATTTTTTGTTGTTCAAAATCCATTTTTAAATGCAGAAATGAATTCAGTCTGCTGAAAAACTCTTAAAACACTAACATTATACAGAGATAATCACTCAAATCTACAAATCCAACAATTTTTAGTCAAATTTTAGATAAATATCCACTGAAAAACTCGTCATTTTATATAACCTTTAACCTAATTTATGAATAATACTGAAAAGAAGAAAAACCACAAGACAACAAATAAGACAAGTATTATGCACTCCGGAGTGCTCAGTATGTACGTCACTCTATACGAAGAGAAGCCACAAAAAGACATATCACAAATCTGATGCAATCCATTGAATTTTAATACATCTGTCACACGTTCTGCACATCTAACAGTATAGAGCAGTGTACAAATACTACCATATATATCGTAGGGTAAAATACAGCTGGGCCCTGGGTACTTCTTGTTCGCCCACAAAAACAAATACAAGGTCGACAAGCACACATCTACATATACACAAAGCCGGATAGCGTAACAATATCTAGGCATTTGTGCGACACTCATTATACAAACCAGCTGAGCATTCCTGGGTGACTGGTAATCGTGTTTCTCAAAATATAGAGAGTAGTTTTCATTTTGTTGCCCCTTACTCCTAAACCTCACTATTTCATTCATTCCTCTTTAGACTTTAAGTCGAATCGAGCAAAATGAGCGATTTGCAGAACGTTTTAGATTTTCCATGGTCGATTCACAGGAAGTTATTGGTTTTTCCCCCGTCATCCTCTCCTACAGTAGCCGAGAACATTCGGCAGTCAAGTTCTTACGCGAACGAGGCCGCTCTTCTCTCAGATCTAATCGTCATTTTCGTGGCTTTGCTCTGCTCGCTTATCTGTGCGCTAGGCCTCAAGTCGTTGCTCAGATGTACCTTCAGCTGTAGCAGGCAGATGGTAATCGACTCATCCTTTGAGGTGGCTATCACAGTGGCGGACACTGGATTGAAGAAGGCCATGAAAGCACTGCCCATCATTGTTTACACAGCTACCTCAAATCCACCGGCCGTGTCCACGGATTGTTGTCCCATCTGTTTGGCCGAATTTGCGGATGGAGAAAAGTTGAGATTGATGCCCAACTGCAGTCATAGCTTCCATGTGGAATGCATCGATCAATGGCTCTTCTCGCATTCTTCTTGCCCTCTGTGTAGACATTCTTTGAACCTCAAAAAAAAGCCAGGAGGTGCTGTAATTGCTCAAGCCGCCGAATCAGACAACGCCACGCATACTGCCACAGACTAGACCAGTAGGGATTCAACTCAAGCAATGGATCTTGGAAAGAACTCCACTAGATTTCTTTACAGTTGCTTAGTCCAATCCTTCTTTCTGAAATTCAAAGCTCGTTTGAGTATGTATGAACAATTAGGGCTGAATTATTTTCTATTTACAAGTTTACTTGGCAATTACATTAATAGGAGATGTGGGGGAATTTCTATTGCATAGTTATCCTGGTTATATCTCTTTTAAGATTGGTACAGTTTCTATTGCATAGTTATCCTGGTTATATCTCTTTCAATTAATTTTTGTAGGCGGAACGTTTGATAACCTAACGATTTCAGTTATTCCATCTGTGCATACATGTGTTTATAGTGTTAATAATAAAATACTAAATGAAAATCTATTTCTGTATATTTTCTGTGTGCTGTTGTGTAGTAATTTTCCATTTTTTAACAGTTTCGCAGGATGATTGTCCACCCACAAACAGACAGTGTGTGACGCTGTAACTGCAGTTGTAAGATACGCTGTGATTGCAGTTATGAGATATCAAGATGTAAATATATCTTAAAAGTAACAACGAAATGACGAGTAGAAAGACCAGTACATGCCATGGCTAAAAAGTGACCTCACATGCCATGGCTAAAAAGTCACATCAAAATGAGGGTATACATTTGACAGGGCACTACTGCACATCAAGTGAACTTTTCAGGACTGTTTTTTTAAAACTGAAGTTTTATATTTATCTTTGTCTGTTAGAGATAATGTTTACAGCTGTTGTAACTGTGAGTTAGCTGTTGCAACTGTGAGTTTCTAGGTTAATTATTTTTAGCTAATCAGATCAACTTTCTTAAGATCTAGATTGTTAAGAGTCGGTAATCTGGATGCTATATATGTAACCTCCATTTGTCTGTGTAATACATTCTATTATTGTGTGTTAATCTTATGCAATGGCTACTCTCTCGATTTCCAAATTTGTCATCATTTATTATATAAAATATCCAACCTGAAATATCCATCCTGCTGCAAGGAAGGTTTAGCGACCTTTACTAACTTAATCATACATTGATTAATGGAAAGGATATTCTCAACTATCATGATGTGTCTTTTCTGCTATTTGAATTGAACTAATTTGTTATTTGAGGATATCCAAAGAGATGCCATTATAGTGATTTGGTTACACTGTAATGAAGATAATATGGAATCTATCATTATAGATTCTAGCATCAGTTAATTTTTTTATATTATCTTCCTCAATATGTTTTCATATAGTTATTCCAGAACATCCAAAGAAATGTCATTATAATGATTTGATTACACTGTAATGAAGATAACATAATATGAAACCTATCATCCTACACTCTAGCATCAACTATCTTTTCAACATTAGCTAACTTTTCAATACTGTTCAAGCATCAGCTATCTTTCCAACATCAGCTAACTTTTCAATACTGTTCAAGGGCTTAGTACTGATGTGCAGATTTTAAAATCCCCAGTATATGACGGCCTGATAAAATGACTCACAGATTATGAGAGATAGCAGTAGATGGCATGGCATCTAAAGATGGTATCTATTTTTCAGCCCTGTCAGAGTTGGGAAGTTGCTTTCCCTCCAGATTTTATGCTGAGAATGAGGGGTATCTACTTTTCAGCCCACTGGGAAGTTGTTTTCCCTCCCGATTTTATGCTGAGAATGAGGGGTTAGTTTTATGCCATGTTGAGCTGTTTTTTAAATAGGAAATAGGAAGGTTTAGTATAATTGTTATGATTTGGGAGAAAAATGGTGTGAGACCAATTGACAAGTGTTGTGTAAATGGAAGGAAATATGTAAAGGAGGTCTCCAGTGGATTCCCCCAGTATAAAAAAAGATAAAATTATTTAGGAGTAGAATTTTATATTGAATATGAAAACAGTGATCATTGAAAATGGTTTTGTATAACTTCTTTAACTTTTGGTCATTTTTGTTGAAATCTGGCAACATAAATCTATACTGAATCACAATTCTCTGTTGCTTAAATTACATTTCTGAATATAAAAATAGATAGTGTGCTGAAAAACCCATAAAACACTACAGAATTAATTACTCAATTCTGCAGATCCAACAATTTCTTATAAAATTTTAAATAAAATTAAACAGAATATATCAAAAAAAAATAAAAAATAATAATAAAACAATTAAACTTACATAAAAATAATACATAGTAAATTCAAAATAAAGTAAACATAATACACAATAAAAAAATTATATTAAATTTATAATTCAGTCTTATCATTACCCCACTATCTATAATTATCTTATACTTTAATCCACAAAATATGCATGCCCATTCCATCTTATAAAAAGGTTCATTCAATCATCTCTCCATCTACCACCCATTAATTTAATGGGAATAATGTAGGACGACCTGAGATGACAATGAGACTGAGATTGCTTTGGCTGATATGACAAATTTCTAATGCTTATACTGTGACTGACGCTGGCTCATGGCATCTTTCCCATGAGCCAAATGACGCCCAAATTACTCAAGTCTCCAACTTAAGGAAGCCATGTTTGTACCTGGTCCTATCTCTATTGGACATATGGTACCAAGACTGCAACCACAAGACATTTTTGCAACAAAAATCAAAGCTCAAAACTAACGGCCGCATGACTCAAGTCTTCAACTCCAGGAAGCCAGTTGGTACCCGGTTCTATTTCTATTGGACAGATATCGTACCAAGACTGGAATTACGATATTAAAAACTGAAAGCTCAATATTAAAATTATTGTCTTGTTGCTGATGCTGATTTACATTTCCAAATGATATACTACTGTATTTAAGTCAACAATGAGATTGAGATTGCTTTGGCGCATATGACAAATTTCTAATGCTTATACCGTGAGTGGCGCTGGCTCATGGGCATCTTTCCCTGTGACGCCCACATGCCTCAAGTCACCAACTTAAGGAAGCCATGTTTGTACCCGGTCCTATTTCTATTGGACATATCGTACCAAGACTGCAATTACAAGACATTTTTGCAACAAAAACCAAAGCTCAAAACTAACGCACAGGCCCCGCATGACTCAACTCTACAACTCCAGTTAACCAGTTGGTACCCGGTTCTATCTATATTGGACGGATATCGTACCAAGACTGAACTTGACATTAAAAACTGAAAGCTCAAAATAAAAATATCAGTTCACTATTTTGTTGATGACTTCTTACAATTCAAATGGGTGAAAATATTATAAGTTTTAAAAACAAATAGAGTAAAATAAGTTTTAAAAATAAATAGAGTAAACCTTGTTAGAGTCAAAAACTTTATATAAAAAAAAAAGTTGGTGGATGGAATCAAGAAAAGACAATAGCGTTAGACTATTACTAGTATTATTGTTGCTTTCTTTGTTATCAAGCTATCACAATTGTTGTTATTAGGTCTTGTGGGATAATTTACTGTAATGGATTTTTGGGGAAATAACTATATGGGATTTTTGGGGAATCATTGTGATGATTATGTGAATCCTAAAACTGAAGGTGTACTTAGTTGGAGAAGTATTAGCTCGTGCACGTCAAACTCGGAAGAAGCCTTGGAGAATTGGTGACAGAGATTGCACTAAGTATCGATAAGGAAATGTGCTAGGATTAGCCATGCGTTGCGATGGATTGGAACTGAAAAAGTTGAACCTCCAAGTTATGATGGACTAACTGATGCAGTTTCTTTTATAAGAGAATTTGAATTAAAAATATCAGATCGACAAATATTATTAACTTTAGATGTTGCGTTGAAAACAACCCTTGTGAGATGGTGGGCTGCGCACAAGGATGGAATAAGAGATTGACAACAGTGCAAAAGGTTACTACATGTCAGGTTTGGGACAAAGAACGAATATGCTATGCAAAAGTATACAAGATTGAATTGTTTGATGGACCATGTTACACATTGTATTGTGACATGGAATAAAGTATCCAAACAATAATGGACACACCTACTTGTACACACCTTGGACACAATCTTGAAGAATTGGTACATAGAACTAGAAGTGCACAGAGGAACATGAGATTGGGAAGAGTTGACCAGGAAATTCAAGGTAACATTTATCTTTGAGTATGATGATCATTTGATTGATTCAGCGTTGCAGGTTATGAAGAACAAATTTTTTTCATTAGAGGACTTGATAGGGTCCATACCTTTAGATAGTGTACCTAAATTTGTTGCGACAGTTGAGGGGGTATTGGACTGCTATAATGTTTCTCAAGAAGATCAAGAGGATGAAGACCCCAGGAATTTGCAGATCGTGCAGTAAAAGGACTGGAGTTCGAGTCAGCTATATAAGAAAATCCCCTAAGAACACATATAAAGTGAACATAGGTACAAAAGATAAGCCTAAGTATGCCAACATAGGAGACTATTGGAGCGATGAGACAGTCGAGAAGATTGTTGACTTACTGAGCAAGTATCAATATTTGTTTCCAACTACATTCTCATAGATGAAAGGAATCGTTGGGAAGTTAGGAGAGATGAAGATTCTGTTGAAGCCATATGCCAAACCTATGAAGTAGAGACCATATAGAATGAAACCCGCATATAAAAAAAAGGTAAAAGAAAAGATAGAAAACATGTTGGAAGATGGAATTATAGAACCTGTTGAAGAATCACAATGGATTAGTCCATTGGTAGATCAAGATTAGAAGACAGGAGGAATCAGGACATGTAGATCTGAGGAAGTTGAATGATGCTTCTTTACACGACCCATTTCCTACACTATTTACAAATAAAGTACTGGAAAATGTAAGGAGCCAGGAGGCTTACTCTTTCACATATGGATTTTCAGGATATAATCATATCAAGATTGTGCAGGAAGACAGACATAAGACCACTTTTGCGACATAATGGAGGCATTACTAGTAAACAATGATACCTTTTGGATTGAAGAATGCACCAACAATATTTTCCAGAGTGGTTGTCGCACGTTTCAAAGAGTTCATTCATAATTCATTAGAAGTCTACTTAGATGATTCGACAGTGTTTAGTCTGTTGAAAGATCATGTTGAAAAATTGTGCTTAATGTTGGATAGGTGTAGGCAGTACCAGATCTCGTTGAATTTGAAGAAATGCATTATTTTTGCACCTTTTGGAATATCATTGGGTCATTTGGTATGTAAACAGGGATTGTTAGTTGACCCTGGAAATATAGTGGTGATTGTTAACCTTCCACCACCAACTTCAGTGCGACAGTTGAAATCCACATTGGGTCATACATGATACCATAGAAAGTTCATCAAAGGATATGCACAGATCACAACAAATATGGAGAAGTTGTTGAAGAAGGAAGTTAAGTTTCATTGGAATGAGGAATGTCAAAAGATCTTGGAGACACTAAAATAGAAATTAGTTGCCACGTCAATTTTGATATTCCTGGATTGGAAGAAGGAGTTTCACGTTGATGTGGATGTGTCATCTATAACATTAGGTGTTGTCCTATCGTACCCTGGAGAGGTAGGTTTAGACCATCCAATTTCATTTGCAAGTAGGAATTTATCATCAACAGAACAGAGTTGTACTACGACAAAACAATAATGATTGGCCATGGTGTATTCCTTGCAAAATTTCAAACACTATCTTTTGGGATCTCACTTTAAGATGTATACAAACCATTATACACTATGATACCTAGTTAACAAGCTAGTATTAAGGAGGAGAATATGCAGATGGATACTATTGTTCTAGGAATAATACTTTGAGGTTATTGTGAAACCAGAGAAGTTTAACTCGGGACCAGATCACTTATCATGCATATTGTCAGGTGAAGATGCAAGAAACTTGGGTGACAGTTTACTAGACTCACACTTATTTGCAATTTATATGGTTGATGACTATTTTCCAGACATAGTTCAGTTCTTTAGTATGAGAGTAGTCCCACTAGACTTTACAGTGGCGTAGAAAAAACAAATAGTATTGAAGGCAACAAACTATCAATTGATAGCAGGTAATTTATACAAGTTCGGTGCAAATGGTATCTTGCGATGATGTGTATTAGAACATGAAATGCATATGATCTTATCAGAGGAGAATAAAGGAGTTGTGGGAGGAAACTACACAAGAAAAAAAACCGCTCAGAATATTTTGTGCACATGATTATGGTGGCCTACCCTGCATAAATATGCCAAAGAAGTTTGTCAGAGTTGTGATATTTGTCGGAGACTTGGAAAGCCTTCTAGCAGAGATGAAATTCCCTCCGTACCACAAGTGACATTACAAGATTTTGATAAATAGGAAGTTGAATTTGTAGAGTCGATTAATCCACCAACTAAGAGGTTAGGAGTTAGGTACATCATTACTATGACAAAACATTTAAATAGAGGGGTCAAGGAAGAAACAGTTAGAGATTACAACGCAAAGACAACTACATGATTTTTGTTTGAAAATGTGATGGCAAGGTTTGCCGGGATTCCCCAAGAGTACTTATGAGTAATCAAAGAACTCACTTTTTGAATAGGACAATTGCAACATTGACAGAGGAGTTACAGATCCATCATCAGAAGAACACCCCGTATAGCCCTCAGGAAAATGGCACAGTAGAAGCATTCAATAAGATCCTAGAACATGCATTAACAAAGGTTTGTAATGTAAGTCAGGACGACTGGAACTTCATAATTCCAACAATGTGTGGGCATATAGGACTACAAGAAAAAAATTGATAGGACACAAGTGAAATCATGAATATGGGTTACACTTTTGCTTGTTTTATGAGAAAAAAAAACTGCATTTTCACAAGTTATTCAACTTCCGACATACAAAAGTATTTTTTTAATTTAGAATTTCACTTTACAGTAAAATCAAAACTTGTGAAGAATTGTGTTAGTTTTCCAATGACTATTTTTCATTTTTTTTTTTATTACGATTTGATATGTCAATTTGACAATTGTTTAATAGTATGTTCCTTAAACATGAAATGAATGATAATGAGTTACTTATTTCTACAACAATGTATCTATTATTAAACTTATGTTTTTAAGAAACGAAATATACTGCAACAATCTACAGAGACTCTATTTTATTATGACTATAATTTTGAATCTAACGGATGAATATTATAATTTCTAGAATTTTTTAAAGTTGACCAAGTTGAAAACGTTGCAGATTTTAAACACATGTTTTTCTACACGTTGTATCTATCTTGATTTTTACTTAAAACTAAAATCTATATATACCCTTTTGAAAAGAACAATTTAAGGATTATGAATATATTTTTTTCCAAATTTTTCACTGTACATTTTTAGAGATACCGATATTTTATTTCACTGAATTATAATGTCTGCTGAAAATATTATGTAGTGATTTTCTTTTAAATTAAATAAAATTAGATAAAAATAAAGAAAATGAAAACAATTTATACTAATTGAAAGTAGATTCAATTTTGGAAATGCTGGTGTCATTTTCGAAACCAAATTCTTAGTATTTGCAGGAGTCCGTAACCTCCAAAGTTCATTTAAGCTTGGGGAAATTCTCTGGTTTTAGTTTTCAGTCTCAATTTCCTTTTTTCGGCCGAAATAATATTTCGGCTGAACAAATAATATTTCGGATGGAAGACTAAAATCTAACGGAAACCGTCAAAACTGAACGATTTCCAAGTTTTTCGGCCGAAAAACCATTCTTTCGGCCGAAAGACGGTCGAACAAATTCCGTCCATCGGAAAAATGAAATGACACGTCATATCGTTTTCTTTCGCGCCAAATTGTATAAATAGGCTTTCGACCAAACACATTTAACACAATTCATCGGATGGATAGACAAATATAAGCTCAAGGATAGGGATTTCAAAGCATTTCTATTACTAATTGCAGCTGTATTCTTTTCTTTCTTTATTTCTTCCCTCTGTTTCATAGGCTTAATCGGAGGATCAATATCGATACATGGTGGTTTTATAGAGAACTAAACAAAGTTTCGAATCATCTTTTTGGTTTTTGTTGAATAAGGTAGATGATGTTTGTTCAAGTTTTTATTGGAATAACAATGTATATGTTGAAAGATAAATGTTAGCATTTTTTCAAGGTGAAGTCTTTGTTGAACATCATATATTTTACAGATAACTATAAAATTCATGGGAAACAAAAGTTTGCGCAAGAGAAAATATGATCGCACTCGAGGTGATACTCGCCAAATTGAACAAAGGAAAGAGCTTTATCGGAGAAAGAAACAAGAACGTGCAAATATTGAAGAAAGAAACGATGATAATGTCAATAGATATTTTCGACAAGAAGAAGTTCAACGAGGTATGCATGCACATATGATGATCGAGCACACGACACACATTGGGACTGCATTCAAAAAGTACAAAATTCAAAGTATAGAATTCAAATTAAAAATATTGTAAATAATATAATTGATTGTAATTCCAATTTGATGTTTTTCAAAAAACATAAATAGATTTGTCTCATAATGTCGAAGAAGACGTTGAAATCGAAATTGAATCAGAAGATGTAACATCTCGCTCTGGCGCACTGACAAAACTTATTCTTTGAGGACACTTGCTCGCAAGTGATCTGGATTTTTATGATGATAAAACACTTATCCTTGATGATTACGCGTTATGATTGATGAACAAGATGTTTTATTATTGTTGTATACAGGTGCTATTGACTCAGTTTATTTGAGTGTGCAGGGTCTTGACCATGAGGATGCTGAGGCATCGGTGGAACTCCCTTGGACTCTGGATTGAGTCAGGGAGTGGGCTATTTGGGTTGTTTCAATTACGATGATATTGTTTTGTTTTGATGATATGCTATTGATTTTATGATATGTTGTTGACATGATCTGACATGATGGTTGATGATGCAGGCTGACGATAGCTTGCCGACCAGACTCACATATGGAGTAAAGGGGCCACACACGAGTTCCAGAGAGATTGAGGGAGAGGTGTGGACAACATCCCTGCCACAGCCTACTAGCACTCCCACCGTGGCTCGAACTGTAGGTTAACGATTACCTAGTTCGAGAAGGATCCACGATGCCGTGAGGGAAGACTGCGACAGTCGCTCACGATGATTCTAAGGGGCACGCAATAAGGCGGGGGCCTTATCCCTTAGAGCCCTTAGTCTCCCACAAGTTCACCTGGCGAAGTGTTGACTCCAGGGGTTATAGAGTCTACCAATCCGTCAAGTCAGCGAGTGGCACCCTTGGAGCACGTGGTGCATCCTGAAGGGCACGTCGCACAAAGAAATACAAGTCAGTGAGTGGCACCCTTGGAGCACATGGTGCATCCTGAAGGGAACGTCGCGCAACAGAAGCAAACGAGGCGAGTGGCACCCTTGGAGCACGTAGTGCGTCCTGAAGGGCACGTCCTAGGGATGAAGATGATGAGACAACCTAGATGACCCTAAGACCTTAACGCCTGATAAAATTCTTAAAACGACTCCCCTAATTAAATTGTCGCCCTGTTCAAATCAAAACATAAATTAAAACATCTCTAAGATAAATTTGACTAGCCCTAAGAAAAGATCCTACAAAAATAAACCTAGGGCGTAAACTAAAACCCATCTAGGTGTTAATTAAAGTCTTCTTAAAAGTAAAAGGGGGTAAAGTAATGAGGGAAATAAATTAAGCGAAACCCATGGCTTTTAAATGATAAAGAAGAAATAAAACTTATTGAAGTGTGGGAGTATAAAAGCTAGGAATTTAAAAAATATATTGAAAAGATTAAAGACTGCAATT